>JASSUY010009144.1:0-22725 GCA_032466535.1 Forpus xanthops | reverse complement strand
AGACCGACCCCACCTCACTACAACCTCCTCTCAGGCAGTTGTAGGGAGCAATAAGGTCCCCCTGAGCCTTCTCTTCTTCACACTGAACCCCCCAGGTCCCTCAGCCATTCCCCATCACACTGTGCTCCAGGCTCTGCTCCAGCTCCATTGCCCTTCTCTGTCCCCTCTCCAGCCCCTCCATGTCTCTCTTGCAGTGAGGAGCCCAGAGCTGAACACAGGATGAGATGCACGAGGAGGCAATGTCTAAGTGCTTGCAGCACTGCAAGCCCTCTCATTCCCGATGGACTCAAAGAAACGTGTTTCCTAAACTGCTGCACCGTGCACTTCAGCACATGTGTCAGCAAAACGCTGAGCGTTTTCCTCCCGCTGTTGGCTGAGTTAAACCAAACCAAAGGGCCACTAGATGGGAGTCTTACATCCCTTCTGCTGAAGCCTGGGAAAGGGCTTTCACAGCTTGTGGAAGCAGATGGAATTTCCCAGGACACCTGGTTTCTGCATAGGAACTACCATTTACCCTGCAAGGTCACTGCTGGACCTAAAGCATACTCTGCTCATTTCCAGGAGGGTTGAAAGGATAATGCCTTCGGGCTCACCTCATCCCTGAAGCCTTCCAAACATTCGGCTTTGTTATGCTGTTATACAGCTCCTGTTTGTGGGCAGCTTTGGAAAGCCCTGCTCTTCCTCCCTGAGTGTGTGGCATTAGCTGGAGTCGGGTATTGACCGGGAGTATGGTACCAGGGTTCCACTGTGGGGCAGGTAAGAAGTCGCCTCAAATGCCTCAATAAACCCACAAGATTTCTACTGCAAAACACTTCTAAAAAGCACTTTGTATAGGGGCAGAAATCCAGGCAGCGACAAATCACCAGCTATTCCCTTCTGCTTTCACTGCAGCCCAAAAGCCATCTTACACTGGATTCAGCCTCTAATGGTGGCCACTAACACACCTCTGAGTGGCACCGTGCAGTTCACACGTTACTTTTGCTCGTGGTCTGCTCCAGATTCCCTCAAAGACATTCATTTTCATCAGAGTTGAAGTCAGATTTTGGGCTCACTGATGGGTTTTGACAGGGCAGGGCAAATCGCAGGGCAGCTGCCTGATTTGAATTAGGTGAAAGAAATCAAAGCTCCTGTGACGATCCACACCGGTGGGAGTTGACAGGAATACAAAACACTGTCCATAGGGAAAGGGAAAAGGAAAAGAAGGAAGAAAGTGTTCCAACCAAACGTGAGTCTGGGTCAAAGAACTGCCTCTAGCTCCATCCTGCTGCCATGTGAAAACTGAATGTGCCTCCTCCATCTTCCAGGGACTCAGGTCTCCTGGTGTGCAGGGACCTGAGGATGGCAAAGCAGTACGTCCCCAGTGCTGCAGAAGGACAAAGCCGGTATTGGGGTGTTAAGCCAGTGCTGACAAAGTGGGGCTGCAAGAAAGCAGGGAGAGGGAAATAAGGGGTTGAATAATGATGAAGAGCTGGTCCTGTGTGCCAGCAAGCACGTGCAAGTCTCTTGTACCGGTGTGTTGCCCAGCAGGGCTGGCTGTTGTGCCATGAGATGCCATCTCCTTGCCATACCAAAAGCCACAGGCTTTTGTAACATCTCTGGCTCCTGCTCTCCCTCATTCTCCCATGCTGAAACCCATTTCTGCCCAGTGGCAGTGTTCTCAGGCCTCTCTCCTCTGTCTTGGTGCTATTTTCATGCAGCGTGTTGGAACTGCATGTCTCTGATGGCCTATTCCTCCATCCTATGGGTTGGAGTCAGCCAAGAAACCCCACAGGAAATTAAAACCGGCCACCAGTGCAATGGTATGGGATCTGTTTCCTTTGGAAGCCAAGCCCCAAGCTGGAGCTGGCAGGAATGGAGCTCCAGCCTCAGGCTTCCAGCCACAGCCACCTTCCCTTTTTGTTCCTAACAGTAGGTGAGAAGTAAGCAAGCCACAGTAAGCTTTTAACATCAAGATCCATTATGGGCTTCTTAATGTAGGCAACTGGTCATTCCTCCAGATCTCCCCTTGTCAGATGCTTTCATAGTTTTCATGTTTGCTTGTCCCAGCATTTGTAAGACATTTGGAGCAGTAAGCCACTTCTTGTGAGGATGAATACTCATTACCATGTAGAAATGCTGCAGCCTTGCATGTTCACCTTCACCCCATTGCCAAGCAGCAGGCTGAAGGCAATGATCCCACTTGTTGGACTTCAGATAACCTGTCTGGATGCAGCCTTCATGTCTCCACATGACATGGCCAGTTTCACCTCAGGGCAGCAGAATGCTTCGGGGGATTCGTGATCTCATTTAGTTGCAGGCTTTGTTATCTAAAGACAGATTTCTGCTTCAAGAACTCTCCCTTCTAATCCTGCTTAAAAAGCTGCTTTTATTCATGGTGGTTTAGATTCAGCTGCAAATCTCCATGGGTATGTCCTGAAAAACACCAAAGGGATGTTCAGTTGAGCTCCTCCAGAGTGACATTGTGGACCACGGGAAGGCTGGAGTCCCCAGATAGCAAACGGCAGAGGTGAATGCTCTGGTACTAAATTCCACATGGTTTGGCTCACCTCCATAGCTCAGTGTACATGTGACTCCAGGGCAGGCAGTGGCCTTTGTAACCCCTTTATCATTTCATATATCCTTCTTGAATGACAACAAGATGTTAAATCACAAGCCTTGCAGCTTTGCTTACCCCTCAAGCATCTCCTGGGCGTTAAAGATCCACCCCAGAGCCATAGCAATGATAGCACAGTCTTATTTGCATTTCCCATTCAGTGTAAAAATCTCGCAAGACTGCCTGCTTCTCAGGTCTCATACCTATTGCAAGAGCTTACAGGATCCCAGCAGAGAAGGAAAACAACACTCTGGGAGCTGAGGACGGCTCACAGGTGGAATAAGGAACAAGTATCCCTTGGCTCACTGAAGAGGACAACCCCACAGAGGCCTGCTGATATGGGAAGTAGCATAGGAACTGCATAAGTGCTGCTTAAACTGCATCGTGAAAATATAAGTGGGACTTAAATGACGACCGTACCTCGCGCACTGTAATGAATTTTGCCCCTTGTGCCCAGCTGATGATCAGAATGGATGTGTTTCCATAAGAAGATGAATGCTTGGGAGGAATGAGTTTGGTGACAAATTACAGCCTATTTGCAGAGGATTTGTGACTTTCTAGGTACAAATGTAATTGATTACGCTATCTGGAATGAGTCACTTCAACAGCCCTAGGCTAGAGGATTATTTTCAGAATCAAAGCTATCCATCTGCTTAAGACACATGTACAGTGCACGTAGCTAATGTGCTGAAGCTCTTCATTGCTTGAGCTCTGTTGTCTCTTTCTTCTAGGTGGGTGAAGCAGTCCTTGAAAACGCTCGTCTTATGCTGCACACCGAGAACATTCAAGCCTGTGCTGAAGACTTTAAAGACAGGTAAAGTGGCGGCACCAAGCTGGCTGCTTTCTTTGAAACTGCCTTGGCAAACCCCTGCTCTGGGATGGAGCAATGCTTAGTGAGTAGAATGGGCTCATTCTTTTGACTGTTCATAGACTCACAGAATGGTCTGGGTTGGAAAGGACCTTAAGATCATCCAGTTCCAACCCCCTGCCATGGGCAAGGACACCTCCTATTAAACCATGTCACCCAAGGCTATGTCCAGCCTCGCCTTGAGCACTGCCAGGGATGGAGCATTCAACTGCCTGGCTTGGGAGAGGGGTTGTAACAGAAAAATAATTCTGATTAGGGGCTATAGAGATGCTGGGGAGGGACTCTTCATCAGGGACTGTAGTGATAGGACAAGGGGTAACGTGTTCAAACTTAAAGAGGGGAAGTTTAGATTGGATCTGGGGAAGAAACTCTTTCCTGTAAGAGTGCTGAGGCACTGGAATGTGTTGCCCAGGGAAGTTTGAATGCTCCATCGCTGGCGGTGTTCAAGGCCGGGTTGGACATAGCCTTGGGTGACATGGCTTAGTAGGAGGTGTCCCTGCCCATGGCAGGGGGTTGGAACTGGATGATCTTAAGGTCCTTTCCAACCCAAACCATTCCATGATTCTATGACTCTATGCTGCTAACATTATTTGGGAATATTTTGAAGAATTAAAGTAACAGAAATGTGCACTAGCAAAATCACACAAGCTATTCTTTGTCATGCAGGCATTGGTCTTTTACTGAGAGGTCAGTATTCATTCAGATTTCAATTGGCATTTAATAAAGGCAAAATTTCCATGTGCTTTTTAGTTGTGATTTTCAGTCCCACATAAATGGTTTGGGAAGTAATGATCATTCTGCCGCAGCAGCTGACAAAGAAAACCCACACCACTACAGATGTTGGCATGGAAGCGTTAGATAAGAAAACAAATGGGCTGCGCTGGTTTTCTTCATCTCTATTGAGAGAAAGGAAGAGCAAAAGAAGATCTTGAGTATTGGCAAACTACTTTTTCTGATGTCTTTTTGTTCTCAAAGTCTGATATTGATGTACGTGAGTGCACGGAGCTCTTTAAGTTTGACTCAGGAGATGTGATCCTTCCAGCTCATCCTCATAATGGACTTGTTCATTTACAAATAGACTTTTGCAAGGTCTGACACACAAACTGTGTTTCAGACTCAGTGGGGTTTATTTCCTATGATTTTTTATCATCCCTTTTAATCTTCTATCTCTCTGTGGTATTATTTAATCATATCAGAATGTATGGTAATCCTGTTCTGAGGTTTGCCTTTCATTTCAGAAAGGTACCACTCTGCGATACTCATTTGGTGGCTTTATGTCCTACACTTGCAGTGTAGGCATGCAGTTGCCATCACAAAACCAATGTCAAATCAACCCACTGCATAGGAAATGCTCCTGATTCCCACCAAGAAGATTCATCACATCTTCAATGGAAAGCCTGAAATGAAAGAGTGATGTAGCAAGCAGCGCTGTAGAATAGCAACTGCCTACCACAACCTTTTCCTACCACTGCAGCCATGGTTTAGAAATGAGCTGTTTGCTTTAACAGCAATTCTAGTTGACAAACCAACCACTCAAATTCCCTCTTTCTTTCGACGCTGCTGCATCTTAAGGATGTGCTGGGGCCCTGGAGCACAGACCAGACTTCCATCATGTCTGTTAGTAACAGTAATGCGTTCGATGGGCATGTGTTTTCTTTAACCATAGCTCTGAAAAGTTTTCATGTAGGTGAAGGAGCGGTTGTGCTCATTTTACAGCCAAGCAAATAGAGAATGAGCCACCCATAGTCATACGGTATATAAATACCATATGCCTCTTGGTGCTTGTTCAGGGCTCCTATTGGGCTGTTACCACTGCAGCGCAGAACGCAAACGTGGCCTGGTTTATTACACTCTGAGTTAATGACAGGGTACTTTGGTAGTTATATTCAAGTACAGTGAGACAAGGTGAGAGCAAAGTATATCTTCTGTGCCTCTGTCTGGGACACAAGGTAATTAGTCCAAATGGTGTCATTGAAAAGAAAGCAGGTTTTTCTTGCTGAACTGTGCTGGATTAAGGTTTGGGGGGTTTTGTGTTCTCTGCAGGTACGAAAATGAGCAGCCATTCAGAAAGGCAGTGGAAGAGGAAATTAATTCGCTATATAAAGTGATTGATGATGCTAATTTAACTAAAATGGATCTGGAGAGTCAGATAGAGAGCATGAAAGAAGAACTAACTTTGCTGTCAAAGACTCATGAAGAAGTAAGTCCAGACTCGGGACAATACAAAGCCAATGTGTGCCTGTTTCATCTGGTTGGTACCATACGTCTAATGCAAAACAAGCACTAAAAAGCTCTGCCTGTCATGTCTGGGGCCGGGGATTCTTCTGAAACCCGCTCTCATTTCTCTCTCTCTGTTAACTTCAAGCACTAACCCCTAAATTGCATTTAAGTCTCTCCTGTCTGATAAACGTGGAGTGGAAGAGGTGTCACTTCTTGCTAGGCACCACACGGTGGACACAGGGTTGCACCTATGTGGACATCTCAACAGAGAGGTCTGATCCTCAGCCAGAGATGTAAAGGGAAATGAGCATGCAGGGAACAAGCTCTGGTCCTGCTGCACTGACTCTGAACATTACCCAGGTTGATGTAAAGGGAAATGAGTGTGCAGGGTACAAACTCCGGTCCTGCTGCACTGACTCTGAACTTTACCCAGGTTCTTCTGAGCATGCCCTGCTTGGCTTAGCAAGCTGCTCAATTCCCACAACAGAATCTCTCCTGAGCAACACACCCCAGAAGCAAGTGAGGGGGACAGGCAGCTGGAAGGGAAGCCCATTATTACCCAGTTTTGCAATGCCTTCCCACTTATTACATTCACCAGCACTATTTGCACGAAGGTGGTTTATTGACTTAAGGAGGGGTTTCAGGATCAGGTCCAAATCAGCCTCTTTACTGAGGGGCGTTTGGATGTGGAGCTACTACTAATCCCACATAAGGGGCAACAAGCAATTGTGCTGATGCTTCAAAAGTGAAAAGGAGCTTGAATTGAGGTGGTTCATGGAAGCAAGGCACTATCCTACCTTACATTTCTTCCAGGTTATTTCTCCAACCACAAGGTTTCAGCATCACTGGCAGGTATATAGGGACTTGGCTTGCCAAGATGAGGTTGCTTCATCCCCTCCCTGCTTTCATAAATCTAATCTCAAGGCTGGTGTTCTGCAGAAAATAACCCATAGCTCCATCACTGCTGCACAGCATGAGAAAGATGGAAATTGTTTTAGATAAGAGGGAAAACAAAACATTGATAGAAACACACAGGATCCCCTTTAAGCCTCTGTGTTCCTGAAACCAGAAAAGCTGTCACTGAGGCTGTTCTCTGCCCATATATATGGCATAACAAGGACACTACCTTTCCAGCAGCTTCTCTTGCTCCACGTTCAGCCAGTGAGGAGCCCTTGCAGGGTAGAATGATGTTCGTTTCCATACCCATTTGGAGTATCTGAGCAAGCTCAGCACAGACCTGGATTTCCCATGGCAGCAGCACCAGGGGAAGATACTCAAGAGAAGTCCGAGAATAAAGGCTGGAAGCAACTATGGCGATTACTCCAACTGAGCTGTGGCACAATGAAGTCCCAAGGTCTTTCCTGAACTAATTCCAACTTTGTATTCCTCCAATCCACGTCAAGCTCTTGTGAACACACAGTGAGCACATTTTAAGGGTTTCATTCTTAAAGATTCATAATTCATGTAATTCCCATCCATTCTTCCCCAGTATTGTCACTGTAAGGGGCCATTGCTTACAATACAGTTATCAGATGTTTTTATACTGCTTTTCATTTTTGCTCCCACCAATAGAACACATAAACAGATTGATGTAAAAGGCTTCTGGTATCAGATAGTTCAGATACATGTGCAAACCTCATTTATTCTTGTGTTCCTGAACACAAGGTACAGCTGATGGGCTACCTTTAAGTTCTAGACACAGCAATTCTCTCCTGCTTACCTGGTTTTGGAGCACTTAAAAGTAGAGAAGAAACAGAATGCTGCCATGGAGAAGGAGAGTGCTCTTCATCTAACATACACATGCCTGAAAGCACACATGTGGCTCACACAAGATGCTTTGCACAACTAGTTGCGTCTCCCAATAGATGCCTATGTTGTTGCATGGTGCAGCAGAGAGGGAAGAGCAGGGTTTGATTTGCTGTAAGCTGTTAGTTCCTTGACCCAATGTCCACATTGCAGCCTTCCTGGCAGCGCCATTGTGCTGGGTTTGGGCCCCACGTTTGCAGTGTGCATGGATCAAGCTCTGACTGCTGGAGAAACTTGTTACTGTGAGGGCAGTGCCTTAGTGCAGGGGTTCAGCCTCCTTTCAGCACAGGGGAAACTGCTTCCAGCACCCCAGAGCTGAAGCAAGACTCCCCATGCGGAAGCAAGACAAATTCATATCTGACAAAGAAACCCTCCAGTGCGCTAAATTATGAATGCAGAGATGCCTTTCAGGGCCAAACTTAATGATTCTGTTGGCACCAAAGGAGCGCTTCCTTGAGCCTCTCTGAAGTCGATTGTTCAGTTTGCTTTCTTTTATGTCTGTCACTTTTGTTCAAGGATGTGAAGGTGTTATACAAGCAGCTTGCGGGATCCCAGCTGGAAGAACTGGATGTTCCCCTGGGAAGTGGCCTGGATGACATCCTGGAAAAAATCAGGATTCACTGGGAGAGAGACATTGAAAAGAACCGTGCTGAGACAGGAGCCCTGCTTCGTACCAAGGTAAAGCACAACAGCATCACAGGGTTTGAAGCAAACACAAAACCTGCTGAATGCTCTGCACTAACTTTGAGGGTTGGGTGTTGAGTTTCTCCTTGAACCAAAAATGGTCATAACAATCTAAAGGATTTTGGTCCAGGTCCATGGGAATACACACACAGAGTGTGTGGCTCTCTTGGGAGGCAGAGTTAAGCAGCAGTGGGAATGACCCTGCTGATATTTGTGGGAGGCTTCAAGGGCTCTCAATGTTGGCTGAGGAAAGCAAACTTCAAATCATAGAACCATAGAATGGTTTGGGTTGGAAGGGACCTTTAAAGCTCACCCAGTCCAATCCCCTGCAAAGAACAGGAACATCTTCATGTAGATCAGGTGGCCCAGAACTTAATCGGTTGATACCTTCTGTGTAGGGTAAGCCACAGTTGTTACCTTCCTCACTAGGGCTGCTCCTCTGCTGAACAATTTAGAGGGGTCTATAAATCAAAAAGGTAATGCATATTGCACTCCACTAATTATACAGACTCCTTATGGATTTCTCCTCAATACTGTTTCCTTTGGCAGCAGTGGGAAAGCTGGATACTAACTCAGAAATGAAAAGTGATGATAAAAGTAATGATCACAAGTGATCAACAGGGAATAATCCTATCTGTTAGTAGCTATCTCATTCTGCAGTGGCGATTACAGCACAGCATGACACAGCAAATCATAACTACAGCTGTGCTATATGTAGTATTTATATGTAATATACAGCAAAAACACAGCCCCCCCATTCCATGGTACAAAGAGGGGAGAAGTGAAGGCAAACAGCAAGGAAAAAGCCAAAGCTATGTTTGCAAACATCTACGCAAGCTCTGAGTAGGTGTTTCTTTTCAAGAGCATGAATAAAACTGTGACCCCAGTTGATACCAAAGGTGCCAGGAATGCACAAGAAGTCAAGCAGAGTTTATGTAGAGGTCCCATGGAGTTTATGACCTAGCCAAACTGTTACTAAGCAAAGTCTCCATCAGGTTATTTTGCGGGGGCCTGATTTTCAGCCCAAAAGGATGTCAGTGACACATTAATAAGCTTCGTGAGCCTGAAGAGTGCCTCCATGCAGAACACAGGCAGCCCTGAGAAGCCAAACCACCCTCAGAAACCTCCTAAGCTATTCCCAGAATACCTGTTTCTGGTTCATGGACAGGTTTCATGCCTCTGACCCACCAAATTCCTCAGTGTCCCCACTTCCCTGCCTGACTGGGTCTGCCTCCTCCTCTGCAAACAAAGCCCCACAACTTCCTTCTTCCTATTTCTTTCACACTTTCCAATATCCGGTCTTTCAGAGATACCATTTGAGGACAAAATGCCAGCTCATACTAGGCTGATCACTGGATCCCACTCCCATGTCTTTGATATCTAACATATCCCTGCTCAGCCATCCTACTGTAAGCTCTCAGTAGTTTAAGTTCTTCCTGCTTTGGTTTTCTGGCAAAGATCAGTTGTGCTTCTGGTCACGTTCTGGAATGCCATTCCAAAGGGTTTTGTCCCCAGGTACACCTCTCATTAAATCCAGATGATGATGTATCTCATATCTCATACAGTTATGTATCTCAGACAGATCTATTTCGATTATCACTAATTATACTGGTAACAGCAGCTTAGCTTTTTTCAACTTGTGGATTTACGTCATGTGGCCAAGTTGCACCATTTGGTTACCCACACAGTGAGAAACTTGCTCTTACTCTTTTGCAACAGCAGAGGGAAAGTGAGTCCCTCCTCTTTGCTCCTCATTGCCACTTCCTTCATTCTCTCCCCATGAGATTTTCCTTGGCCCCTGATATTTTAACTTCATTTCTCCATGAGGACTATGAGGGGGATGGAGTACAGGCTGAGAAAATGAGAGAAGAGTTCCCCATTGGGTAACTTAGCACATCATTCTGTGCTGCTCTTTGTGTAAAGAGCAGTCAGATAATAAAATGGGAACAAGCAAAAAGAGTGAAGTTACAGGCTGGATTCCTCTTTGAATCATGAGCTTAAGCTGGCATAGAAAGCATCCTGTAATTGTTGGAGCAAGTCAGAGGAGACCAAAAGGATGCTCAGGGGCTGGAGCAGCTCCCATACGAAGACAGGCTGAGAACATTGGGGCTGTTCAGCCTGGAGAAGAGAAGCTGTGTGGAGATCTCAGAGGAGCTTCCAGCGTTTGAAGGGGGCTACAGGGATGCTGGAGAGGGACTCTTCATCAGGGACTGCAGTGATAGGACAAGGGGTGATGGGTTCAAACTGAAACAGGGGAAGTTCAGGTTGGATGTAAGGCAGAAGTTCTTCCCTGTGAGGGTGCTGAGGCACTGGCACAGGGTGCCCAGAGAAGCTGTGGCTGCCCCATCCCTGACAGTGCTCAAGGCCAGGTTGGACGGGGTTTGAGGCAACCTGGTCTAGTGTGAGGCATCTCTGTCCATGGCAGGGGGTTGGAACTGGATAATCTTAAGGTCCTTTCCAACCTGAACCATTCTATGAGTCCGTGATTCTATAATTCTCTGTACCCACTCTTTAGTGTAGCTGTGACCAGCTGAGACCAAGGTATTCCAAATGATGTCCTAGCACTGACTTACACATCAGGGCAGTATTTCTGTTATTTTCTGACTCTTGCCCTTTTTGCTTTGTTTCTGACTGGAATTTCAGTCTTGGCTGGATTTGTCAGGGATATTCAGGCACCAAAACATACCAATTTACATGCATACCTAATGGAGTTTTGTGAGACTTTTTTAGATGAGCAAGTAACCTCAAAACTCAAGTCCATTGGTTTGAAATCTGGACTTTTCTTTGTCCATAATGCTTAAACCCTTTTCTGAATTGTCAGAAGTGGTTTAAACCCTTGTAAGACATGCAAGCTCTTTAAAATTCTTCCCTGAGAAATGCTTTACTTAATGACGTGGTGCTGTTCATTCATATAGTTTGATTCCACACATCCACCCCTGCTCATTGCTTACCTGCCATCCATAAATCCTTCTAGTTCATGATTCATCCCCAATGCAGTAAACCCTTGAGGCATCAAGCTGTTAAGCTTCTGTCATAACGGATCTAGACCTTAACCCTCCTCTTGATGTCCTGTCTCTTGACCAGCTGTTGGTCCATGTCAATGCTCTGCTCCAAGCACACAATTACACAGCTTCCTCAGTGGTCCCATATAGCACATCTCATGGTAGGTTTTGAAACTCCTGTGAGTTATGTCAGCTGTTTCTCCCTTCTGTGCTACTTTGCTAACACATTCCCAGAATGACTTATCAAAGTCACTTTTGTCCTGCAGCTATCATGCTGGTCAGACCCTGGGCGATGGTGTTCTATCCTGAATCATCCTTTAATTCTTTTGATTCCATGAAAAACAGGGTAATGAGAGAGAGATCCTGCACTCTAGCACAACACCTGGCTCAGAACTGTACAGACGGGCTTGAAATCCACACATCCCTAGGAAACTCAAGCACCAAGCTGATTGATAATGGTTTAGGAGGATGATTTCATCCTCTTCCTTCATTAATCCAGTTGTTTGCGGGCATCACATTTCAGTGTGGCCTTTGCTTTGTGGAGCCTCTCAGGAATGGGAAGAGCAGAGCAGAAAACATAAACTGACAAGTGAAGAGGGCACAAAGACAGTGTCTGCACTTCTCTATAGAAGGAACCCCAAAGCTACAGAAGAAACCCAAAAGTGAGGGTCCAGCAGCACCCTCCACTTGGGCACTTGGTGCAACTCAGCTGGTAATCTATAAGGAGGTTAGGGAACCCTGTGTGTACCAAAAGCTTTAGAGCTCAATCAGTGTGTGCTTACTTGCTGTGTAATCCTCAGTATTAAGGGCCCAATGCGGCCACTGCCATCTGGTTGTATCATTCGTATCAGTAAAGTCAGATAGCTGTGACTGCTTAGAGTATCTATCTCCTGCAGGGGATTCAACATCCCCTGTGGTAAGGGCAAGTTGGATTTATAGGTAGCATTTGGGCCACCAGCAGAGTAAATGTGAATGAGAGATACTAGGCTTCAGGTAATGGGTGTAGGTTATTTGTATAGGTGCAAAAGCACCCTTCTTGCCCTACGTATCTCTTCAAAAAGAGGTTTTATAGTCCTCGTACCATGACAATGTGCAGGCTATACTCTCAACGCAAGAGACACAAATGACTCCAGAGTGGCAGGTTCAGGGATCACTGGGCTGGGATCACCAGGACTAGTGAGGTGAGATTAGGTCTCTCTTGAAGCACAGCCTCTGTGAAAGACAACTGGTGTTTGGATTGAAATTCACCCTCTGCAATACAGCTTCATAAAGCCTAAATTCTGCCTGAGATTTACCTGTTCTTAAATGACCTTTTGCACCTGAGATGATTTCATTCACAGTGTCCAAGGTGTGGGGTTCACATGATGGTACCAAAAAAAAGCCTATAAAAACTATTTCTGATGCACAGTCCCAGACTTACGTTAAAATTCATTCTTATTTGAGAAGAAAATGCATAACCAGGAAAGCAGGACAGGGTGAAGATGAACTTTCTGAGTGGAACAGAGCTATTCTGCGTAGTTTAACTTCAACCAGAAGAAATGTAGGTTTTGACTAAAGAACTGCATTTGATAGAGAGCCCAGAGCTCTGGACTGAAAACCTTGATCTCAGCCCTCATTAAAAACTATAGCCATTTTCGGTTTACTAAGGTACATTTTCCTTCACCTCATTTCAAGGACCCTGACCTAAACACATTTAAAAGCCCACAAGAAACAAAAGCATAAAATGACACAAGAATATCTTAATTCAACTTCTCCTTCTGATTTGTGTGAGATGACTTGCTCTCTGACTCACCAAATCCTAAGTAGGAAATCAAGTTGGGAATACCTCTGAAATCCAACAAAGTGAAATCACTTTGCTTCTTAAAAAAATTATAGCACAATTATATTCTATATTCTATACCATATATATAGCTTAATTATATTAATTATAGCTACAAAATGGAGAATTACAGTAGCATTTTCTTTTTATAGGCAACTGGAAATGTACTAGTATGAATGCTGACCATCTTTTGTTATCAGAGATCAAATATATCCACTTAGGGGTATAAGCCATTTTACAGTAAATGCATAGAAAAGATGATCATTTTGACACTAAGAATTATCCCAATTTGTTCAACCGAGGGCTTTAAAAGAGAAGACCAAAATGTAAAGTCAGAATTGCCACAAACTGTGAAAATATTAGCTGTCACTTTGGTATGTAAGGAAACTAACCCATCGTTTGAGTAGGTTGTGATGACAGTGGCAATCCTTTACCAGCAACAGGCCGAAGCGACCGCGGCCATCCGAACCCAGGAGGAGGAGCTGGTAGAGGGCCTCAGGACCGAGTTCCATGAAACTGCCTGCAAAATACAGAGCTTGCAAGCTGAAACGGAATCCTTGAGGACCTTGGTAAGTTGTGTTGGGTATATTGTGTGCAAATTCAATGTGCCTTCTGAGGAAAACATTCCTAGCTTGGGATAGAGACGTAAGAATAAATCCTGTTTTCCAGTGGATGCTGTTTCCAGAGATGCCAGACATTTCTGGGTTCTTCATGATTGACGTGGTGCACTAAGTGTACCACATTTGACAACCATACCCCAAATGTCTTCATAGTAATTGCTGGGTGGGCAGTACCTGACAATGTGAAGAATACCTGCACCTTGTAACCAAAGTAGTTCAACCTTTGTAATGGTAATAGACATTTTGCAAAGTATCTAAAGAAAGGAATTCTCAAAGTATTCCATCTCCACTTACACATATTCAATAGATACGCTGGCCAAACCTGAATAAAAATCCTTATATAGCATATGAGACCTACTTGGAGGAATCTAATGGGTCAGGGCTCTAGAAGGTAGAGGGGTCCAGTAGAGCTGGTTATTATTCAAGCATCACTTCCTCCAACCTCAAGCTGGATACATCCCTCTGAGTAAGAAATCGAGCAAAGCAGGCAGGAGCCCTGCAGGGATGAGCAAGGAGCTTCTGGCAAAGCTCAAATAGAAGAAGGAAGTTTATGGAATGTGAAAAAAGGGACAGGCCACTTATGAGGAATATAGGAACGCTGCCAGAGTATGCAGGGATGTGATGAGGACAGTTAAAGTCCATTTGGAATTACATCTGGCAAGGGATGTCACAGACAACAAGAAGGGTTTCTTTAAGTGTATCAGTAGCAAATGGGAGATGTGGGCCTGGTGCTGAATGAGGTGGGGGCCCTGGTGATGAAGGATACAGAGAAGATGGTGTTACTGAATGATGCCTTTGCTTTAGCCTTTACTGCCAAGGCCAGTCCTCGGGAATCCCAGAAAGGCTGAGAGAGCTGGGCCTGTTTAGCCTGGAGAGGAGTTGATTGAGAGGTGATCTTATCAATGCATACAAATATCTACAGGGCAGCTGTCAAGAGGTTGGGGTCAGATCCTTTCCATGGGATAAGGGGCAATGGGCATGAAGTGAAATAGAGCAAGTTCCATCTGACTATGAGGAAGAACTTTACACTGAGGGTGTCAGAGCACTGAACATGCTGCCCAGGGGGTTGTGGAGTCTCCCTCTCTGGAGACATTGAAACCCACCTAGACACGTTCCTGTGTGACCTGCTCTGGGTGGCCTGCCTTGACAGGGCGTTGGAGTGGATGATCTGCAGAGGTCCCTTCCAACGCCACTCGTCCTGTGTGACTCCGTGATATGAAACCTGACTGTTTTAATGTCTGCTGTCCTGCCCTTACAGAAGAGGGGTCTGGAGAACTCTTTATATGACGCTAAGCACTGGCATGACATTGAGCTGCAGAACCTAGGCTCTGTCATTTCCAAGCTGGAGGCAGAGATGGGAGAAATCAAAATGGAAACCGAGCAGCAACAGCGGGATCGTGAAAATCTGCTGAGCAGCAAACAACAGCTGGAGAAAGACATTGCTGCATATCACTGCCTTCTGGACGGAGAACATAGCAGGTACTGGTCCTTAGAAGCAAGTGTGCCACGAGGATGGAGAACACATGCTCCCTGGGAAGGGGTTGTGAGGTTTCTGGAAGCAGGACTTAGGGGAGTTCTTGTGTTTTGTAAGGCTGGGTAGGAGATAGTGAGGTTTGGAAAAGCTGCTAAAGGGGAAGAACACCCTAAACCACTTGTGCAGAGATTCCTAATGTACTGGGGAGATGGTGGTTTCCAGCACTGGCACAGGAGGATGAGGTTTAGCAGTACTCCAGTAGCTCTGTGAGTTTCACTTCCCTGAAGATTTGAGACACGAGATCAAAAAGCTACTACAGCATCTGGGGGCTACATTAGCTGCAAAGCAGCTCTTTCATTTCTTGCCTTGGGTACATTATGCCTTCCCTCCTCCTCCTCCAGTTCAAATACTAAAGCTGCTATCCTGGGGACACTCCCTTTCTAAGCACAGCAGTGCCCCTCAAAGTCAG
Organism: Forpus xanthops; assembly: GCA_032466535.1. Lineage (NCBI taxonomy): Eukaryota > Metazoa > Chordata > Aves > Psittaciformes > Psittacidae > Forpus > Forpus xanthops. The sequence continues at coordinate 7,170 of JASSUY010009144.1, read as the reverse complement.
AGCACAGGATCTGGCACTCTGTATCTTTTGTGAAGAAACACAGTTCAGACTCCTGACATTTGTCCTTTACAGTGGCTGGGTTGCTGGGTTGGGCTTTTTTAAGAACATTAATCACCATTAGGCATGGAACCTCTGAGAATCTGATGCAGAGATTTTGACTTGCTCTTCTGATCAGGTCAGGGAGATTATTTGTTATAATAAGATCCCAGTGAGGTTGATGGGATTTCACCAGCTGAGCTGAAGACAGTTCTTAGTTCAGCAATTTTCCTACTTGTAATAATGACTGATTGATTTCTATTTTCTCTATTTTACTTTCAGCTGATTATGAAACTCCCAGCCCACAGAAGACCATTGCCATGCAAGCAAAAGATGTCACTGCCCATCCTGTTCATGCAAGCTAAAACCCCCAAAAGCAGCCTACTCTATTCAGTTTGACTCAACAATCAAAATAGGTTGTAGCTTGAACAACTTTATTAGATCCTCCTCATGTAATTGCTTTGCTTACAGATTTCAATTTACTCATGTTAAAATTACAATAAACATAAAGAAGATCAGGGGGGTTGTTTGACTTTTCTTTCCTCCTTCCAGTATTTGCCATCATAGGATTAAGAACATGGGCCCTTCACTTCCCAGCAAGTAAATGCTTTCTTTGCTTGGCTCTTTCTTGCTATCAGCATTCCTTAAGGCAGGTTGGCCGAACTCCCTTTGAAAAGGCTCCCAAGTAGCACAAACATGTGGGTATCCTAGGTAGTAACTCCTATTTTGATGGTATCATGATGAAGATTTGCCCTGTTACCCTTCTTTTATATTTTAAACATTGATACCTCATGGTGTTGTATGTGCAGTATGATCATATAAAGTACCAAGATGGACCTGCCCTTTCAGAGATCTTAATGAGCTTTGGCCCCTACCACAGAAAATGCTAGAATCGCAGTCTGGTTGGGGTTGGAGGGGACCTTAAATCTCATCCAGTTCCAACCCCCTGCCACAGGCAGAGACACCTCACACTAGACCAGGTTGCTCCAAACCCCCATCTAACCTGGCCTTGAAAACTGCAAGATTATATCTAACATATCTAGTCTGAACCTCCCCTGTTTCAGTTTGAACCCATCACCCCTTGTCTATTGCTACAGTCCCTGATGAAGAGTCCCCCTCCAGCCCCCTTCAGACACTGGAAGCTGCTATGAGGTCTCCACACACCTTCTCTTCTCCAGGCTGAACAGCCCCAATGTTCTCAGCCTGTCTCCATACAGGAGGTGCTCCAGCCCCTGATCATCCTCGTGGCCTCCTCTGGACTTGCTCCAACAGCTCCATGTCCTTCTCATGTTGAGGACATCAGAACTGCACACAGTGCTGCAAGTGGGGTCTCACGAGAGCAGAGCTGAGAGGCAGAATCACCTCCCTTGACCTGCTGGTCACGCTCCTCTTGATGCAGCCCAGTATAAGGCCAGCTGCATCTGCAGCTAGGCCGATGACTGGCTTTCCTTCTCCAGTCCCTGCACGGGAAGCTAAACATACATATGTTTGTGGGATTAGGACTTTACAATATTAACATTTACACAGGATGACAACATCACAAGTTCATTAAGTGGACTCAAAGACTAGTGAGAAACGGTATGCATTAGAGAACACAATGGCACACAGCATGTAGGAAAGGTGGTCTCTAGACATTTTGATCTTCAATTGAAACACTAGCTAACAAAACTATTTAGTTTTTAATGACTGATGATATCAAATACACTCCAAATACACTACTCTTGACCTATCAGTGAGTAACGGGAATCAGCACACAAGTGTTGTCATGCCTTCCCTCGCCCATTTCCCCGCACATGGAAAATCCTTCCTGATACGATTACTTGACAAACAATTCCTTAATCTCTGAAAAAAAAAAAAAAAAAGCCCATTTGGCATGTACCACCTGCAAGATTGTGATGAAAAAATCCCCCAGTCCACTGGATTAAGAGATTACCTAACAACCACCAAAAAAAGAAAGGCAGATTCCCTTTATTTCCCTTGTAGTATGCAGGCAGTGATAACTACTTACACATCACTACAGAAGTTACGGAGCTGAGACTCCACCAAGAACAGTGATGATGAGAGAAAATAGACAAAAGGTGTTACAAAAGATGAGATGACCCTTGGGTTGTCCACTGATGCTGTCTAGTTATAGTCACTTCTGGACATCAGTGAAGCATAACTTCCTCCTCCTTCTTGACACATGAGAGAGCAGTTTCTCTATGACTTGAGAAAGAAGAAGGAATTCACACATTATCTGTGTATTTCTTCATAGCACCCCGACAGGTTTTCAGGTTTTCTTTCTGTTTCATGTGTTCTGAAATTGCAGATAGCAGCTTCTATAAATAATCAAATGTATAGCATAAAACTATACAATCTGGCATCAGATCTCTTTGCTATTTTCTAGTGATGCTGCAGGTATGAAAAAACACTGCTGGCTATCCCACTGAGAAGCTGTTCTTTATTAATGTCACCGACAGAGAGAAACCTGGTGAAATTACAAGTCCACAACCACACTGTGATATGATAAGAAGGATTTCTTTTCAGTTTCTTACCTGCCTTTCCAAGTTCTTGTTCCAAAAAAACTTGGATAGCAGGTTCAAACAATCCAGCATGCTTCATTAAAATTCAATTAGGTTCATACCAAGATGTTTATTCAGTGGAATAAAAATAGTTTATTGCAAAATCATCAAGGTACTCCAGGGAAGTGGCTGGAAAAGGAGAGAGCACCTAAGCAGAAATAAATGAATTTCCAACAGCTTTTCTCTCTATCCCTATCAAAGACCAAAAGCAACTAAAAGATTCTTTTTGTGATTAGTTATCAGAAGTCAAATGTAACATATCTGGCCTTTTGAAAACAAAGTGCTTTCATGGGAAGTGCTAAAGCTATGTGAAGAAATCTACGCTTTCACACAGGTTGATACTAGCTATTTACACAGCCCCTGCAGCATGCCTTGCCAGCCTGGATGCTAGCTGAGCACTAACAGTCCTCACTGTGTGAGATGGGAAACTGAGAACATGAGAGACTAAAGGCTCTCACAACTATTTGTCAGTGCTAAGGTTTATAAATTGATTTACCTTTATCCTCTAGTCTAGCAGCTGCTGTATTAATACACATGGAACGTTTCCAACTGGTTTTCCTAAAAAAAAACAAAACCAGGAACCATATTTGATTAGCTCCTACTGCAATAACTATCACACCTATACTCCTATGGAGGGATTTGTGGTGTTTGCTGTTACGAACTCAAGATGCTGTAGACAATACAACCTAACAGCCAGCTGCTGCATAAAGGACATTTATATCCCCTTCACTTGCTATGTGTTCCCATCACACTGTCCTGTGTTTGCACCAACACCCAACATCTCAGGAGACAGTTCAGGAAGCAAACCCAGCAGAAAATTAGCCCTGCAAAAATGCAGGGAAACCTTCCTGCCACTCAGCTCACTGAACCAGGCCAACGCAGGGTCAGACATGCACCAGTACAGGGCTGGACTGGGGAGAGAAACTAGTCAGGGCTGTAAAGCACAGCCACCCCCACGGCGCTAGCTAGTCACTCGGTTGGATTTGCTGTGCTGTCAAACCATATGTGTACTTCATTCTCCTCTTCACCCAGGCACAGCTGGAACAGACACTGTTGCACCCTCAGGGGAAGCAGAAGGTACCAGCCCAATGCTAGCTCATGCTTCATTTCAGATTTCACACTGAGTGAGCAGCATCCCAGCCAGGAACTGGTACTCTAGCCTATCAGCCTACTGCTTTCAGTTTAGCATAACCAATAGCATACTGGTTCTATGCCTGAAAAAAATTATTTTAAAGGTGACTTCGAGCTGGCATTGTGTCAAATTTAATATTTCAACAAAACACCATGCACTGCTTCTACCACTGCCTGCTTTCAGATGGCACCTACTGGTGGAGAAATGGGCATAGCAACACTTCTCCCTTCTGAAACACGGTGAGCTATTAACATCCCAAAGCTGACTGGACAGTTAAACTCTTCGGAAGAACCAGGGCTCACACTGCTGCAAAGGCCTCCCAGAATCCTTCTGCAGGCTGCTCAGTGCCTAAGGGCACCTTCTCCAATTTCCTTAAGGAGGCATCTGTTAAGTGTTATCAGATGAATTGTTCTGCTTGTGCTCTGCAAATGTCAAAGCAGTTTGCAGTGCTATCACCTTCATGTCACAGAGTGGAAATAATTGGGTGTGAAGAAGTAAGGGCAAGACAAAACGCTGGGTGACTGGAAATGGAAGTTCTGCTCCTAACTCCTGCATCACTCAAAGCTCACTTCAGACTCTCCCATGTGAACAGTGGCTGCACTACAGGGAGCAGCACTTCATCCCTCAGCCTTCGTAAAATGCACCAGTATGCACAAGGAGCAGCATCATTGCAAGACTCAGCTACAGGATGGAGCCAAGGCACCTCCGTGTGCCACAACAGGCACGCTGCAGCATGGGGGAGGAGGCAGAGTCCTCCAGGTAAATCTGTACCTGAGCCTCTGCATTCAGAGCAGTGTCTTGGCAAAGGTTGCTCACACAGGTCAGTGATATACACTGCAGGAGAAAGCTGTCTCCGAGCTCATGCTCCTGTCACAGCAATGTGGCAGTCTGCATATATTCCTTGTACTATGAGCATGACTTCTGTCAGTCCATGCCTATAAGTCATCCTTCAGCCAAATGTCCTCTGCACATGTACTGAAGATCACTGCATCTGGGTGAGGAAAGCAGAAATACTGACCTTTTCTTTTCCCTGCATCTAACATTTTACAAAACAACCTTACCCATAAAGGCTAACATGATGAATTAACAGAGAAACTGCATCTAAATGGTGTGCAACAGCACGTTTCCACAGTTTTACATAAATAAAACTAGAGGTGGGAGGCAAATCCCAGCATAACTGCATAACTAATGCTTCCTTCAAAGTGCCAGCTGAGACATACCTTTAAATCTGGACCTAAGCCTTCCAAGGCCTAAAACGTTGCTGCTATTTTCTATGATTTCCACTGAGTCTGTTCCAGATTTAACAGCTGAAATGTTTCTTGGTACTCTGCTCCTGACAGCTTCTAATCCAGAGTGGGTCATTCCAGCCTTACAGCTTCCTGTGCAAGCAATAGAGTACAAAGGCAAAGGAAGGCAATGCAAACATTCCTCCACAACTAACTGTCCTCTGTCACATCTTCCTGTGACCTAGCAACCAAAGGGGACAGCAGGAGTAGGAGGGGAGCCTGGGTACACCAAGGAGGCACAGGAAATGAGACTTACCTCCCAAATTTGCTCTCTACTTCAGTACTACTGTCACAAATAGAAGGTGTCACTGATCACATTCTTGGTGTTACCATATGAACTGTCTCACATTTAGTTCTTAGGGCTTGCTCTGTGTGGAGCCAACCCCTGTAAGTGCACAGCAGTGCTAGAGAAATACAGGGGGAACACAGCATGACAGTCATAAAGAGGATTGTAACAAATCTCCCAAACACAGAATCATCGACCACAATTCAGTTACAGCTAACAATCCCTCCACAAAGAGTGCCTGCAGTAGGATAACTGCACCTTCCCTCTTTTTTTCAAGTAAGCCCAGGAAGATCGGTGGAAACCACTATATAACAGTATTTTCATGGACACAGAGACATTCACTCCCAAAAATTCAGGAAAACTTTTTATATGTTAATATGTATACACACAGAGTGAAAAAGTCACAAAGCATGAAATGATACTGTACTGGGAATACAAACATGCTTACTTTCATATTCCCGTAATACAAACCAGTGCTAATTTGACAGGCAGCTTTCCTCTGGGCTCATGCTTTAGCAGCAGGAACACTTATCGGCTCCTGAGGGCTGGCCAAACCGAGCCATCAGAAACAATGTGTCATGCGAGTCCTAACACTGTTTTCCAACACGTCCTGCCTCAAAACTCCCGACAAGGCATTTTAAAGTCACAATGAACTTCTTAAATACCGTTTTTCCCCTCTCCAGAGCTCAAGGTCACTGCAGCACGCAGTGACCATCCGCAGACACCCAGTCAGCTTTGTTTTGCCGCAGGAATTCCCGAGGATTCACTATGAGTCAGGGAAGCTCCCACCGACACATCCAAACATCCCAGACAAGGCGGTGTGTCAAGTCTTATTTAACCGCACCAAGACGGACCCACTCCGCGTTTACAAGATGAAAGCGCAGTTACTCCCTCGCACCCTTTACAACGGTGCACGGCCCTTTCTGGGCTGATCAACCTCAGTGCACGCAAGGAGCGAACGCCGATTCGCCTCAAGCCTGGGGACCGGCAGCACCGGCCGAGCGCAGGTGCCGCGGCAGCAGCCCCTCTAGCACCTCAGCCATGGGTCTGCTGGGGATGACTGGTGATGTGATCCGATCCTATCCTATCCTATCCTGTCCTGTCCTGTCCCGTTCCGTTCCGTTCCATCCTATCCCACTCCATTCCAGTCGCACCCTCCAGCCCAGTTCTCCTCAGGGGTAGGCGGGAGCTCCTCAGGCTAACGGCCGCCGGGCGCACGCGCCACCCCACCCTTCCTTCCCGGCTCGGCTCAGCCAATCCGCACCCGCGCCTCCGCCTGCAGGCCAATCACGCAATCCTTACGTCGTGACGTTGCTGCTGCCCCACCCTCGAAGACTTCTGATTGGCTGGCGGGCTTGTCCTTCCCGGCTACCTCATTGGCAGGAGCTCTGCAGCGCATGCGTAGAAGATGGGTGGGAGCCCCGCCCCGTTCCCCTCAGAGGCCCGCCTCCTCCTTCAGGCCGTGTCAGGCGGCGGCCTCAGCGTGGAGCGCGGCGGCTCGTCCCGCCGGGCCTGCCAGCCGCAGCCGTCCGCCGCGCCGGGCTCGTTTGTTAGCCCGGGCCGCCGCTGTGCTCTCCTTCCCTCGCAGTTTCTCTGGAGCCGCAGCCATGGCGGAGACCGAGGAGAGGAGCCTCGACGACTTCTTCGCCAAGCGGGACAAGAAGAAGCGGAAGGAGAAGAGCAGCCGAGGGGCCGCCGCCGCCTCCAACGCGGCCTCTAGCACCTCGGGGGCGGCCGGAGGAGCCCGCCCGGCTGACGGCAGTGGCTCCGGGGCCGCCGCCTCCAACGCCGGCTCCACCAAGACGACGACCAAGGTGCGGGCGGGAGCGGGGCCGCGCCGTCGGGGCGGCGGTGGGGGAAGGGTCACGG
>JASSUY010009143.1:12735-23150 GCA_032466535.1 Forpus xanthops | reverse complement strand
CCCCGTGCGGCCGGAGCGGCGGTGGGCTCCGGTGCGGCGCTGTCCCCGCCCGGCGCGGCCCGGCCTCCCGCCGCCGCCTCCAAGTGGGTCCGGCTGAACGTCGGCGGCACGTACTTCGTGAGCACCCGGCAGACGCTGTGCCGGGAGCCCAAGTCCTTCCTGTGCCGCCTTTGCTGCCAGGACGGGCCCGAGCTCGGCTCCGACAAGGTGAGGCCGCGCCGGGGAGCGGCGCCCCGACCCCGTGTATGGGCTCGGGGACAGCCCCGCTGCCGGTGTCCCCAGGGCCGACACCCCCTGAGCCCCGTGCACGGCCCTGGCCCCGCGGCGTGGCGAGGCCCATGTCCACAGCAGCCACACTGCCGTGTTCCGCAGGGCACACGCTGCCCTGGCACACGCCATCTCCTCGTCCCGTGGTCTGCTCCACAGTTCCATGGCTGGCCGTATCGCCGAGAACGGGGTTTAGGGTCTGCCCAGTGCTGGTGACAGCCGGGTGTTGTGGGCACGATGCCTCCATCTCCTGTCAGGACACAGTGCCCTCAAGGAGCAAACCAACAGCTTCCCATGATGGTTCTAGCAGGGAGGGAACAGAAGGAAGCTTTCCTAGAAATAGGAATGGGGTTTTGTAATCCTGTATTCCACTTTGGCATCATAAAGACCACAGCGCGTGTTCCTTATGAGTGGGTAGTTCGGAACTCATTGCCATTTGTCATAAGGGCTTTGCAAACAGCTGTACTTGCAGGTTTGCTGTAGGAGCTGCTGCACCAGGTTTTGTATGTGTTTTGTGGGTAGGTCAGACTGAATCTGGGCTTTGGGCACTGTTCCGAGTTTAATTGAAGTTGTGATCAAAATAGGAGTCACTGCTTCAGTGAGTAGAGGAGGTGACGTTTCAAAATGGCTTTTTTGGTCTTTATTGCTTTAGGGCAGATTGACTGCCAGGAGAAATGATGCGTTAAACTGGGGTAAGGGAGCGATACGGAAGAGTTCTGCCCAGGGTTTGTCCATGCTCCAAAGCTGGCTTAAGAGATGCTTCTGGTTGTGAATTGTTGGTTATTTAAGTTATTATGTTGCTAGAGACGTGGCTGGTGCATTGCAGTGTGTACTTCCAGTAGCAGAAAGGAGTAAAAAGAGCAGCTTCAATGGTTGCATTAAATGGTTGAAGATCCAATTTTCCTCCAGGATCCCCAGTTAAAATGAGTCTGGAAAACAAATTTAGGCAGAAGACAAGTGCCAGCTTTTGGTTCTTATTACTGCAGTGAAGAAAACATCAGTTAAGACCTGCCTTTCTCTCCAAATAGATAAACTCTGGGGGTAGAACTGGTTAATTTGGAGCATCTATTAACACTACTAAGCTGCAGCGTTTGTAGCACAGTTCAGATACTGAAAACTTACATGTGGAGTCAATACCATGCCTTTCACAGGCCAAGGAATCTCTGTTCTCAAAGGGAAAACTCTTCTGTTTATTGTTTTCAACTGAAATGATTCTTTTCCTGGTACCACTTACCCATCCTCTCTTCAACAGGATGAGACAGGGGCGTATCTCATCGATAGAGACCCCACCTATTTTGGTCCAATACTGAACTACCTCCGACACGGGAAGCTCATCATAAACAAGGAGCTTGCAGAGGAAGGTAAGAGAAGAGCACTGGGGAAGAACTGACAGGTAGTTTCCTTCCAGCCTGGAGCATGGAACCTGCGCCACAGCCCGTTCAGCATGTGGGATTTTCTCTGGGATAGATTTGGAGTCAGGAGCAGCTCTTCCATCCTCATAGCAGAGTCATCTCCATTCTACCCTGTATGAAGTAACAGAACCTATGTCTACTTTTGCTTCCTTCCTTAGGGGTACTGGAAGAAGCTGAGTTTTACAACATTGCATCTCTCGTGCGGCTGGTGAAGGAGCGGATACGGGACAATGAGAACAGAACCTCTCAAGTAAGCAAGGGGATATTTGTGTTTCTGTAGCACAGCAGGAGGACAGGTGTGGCTGTCAACACTTCTAGTAGCAGTTCTTTGGCTTAGCAGTTACCTTCACCAGGAAGATTGAGTACTTGCAAGCAGATCAAGGCCACAGCTAGGAAAAAGCATCCATTCTGATTCCGTAAGCAGAGAACACTGAGCCATCTTGTTAGTGTTATAGGGAAGGACAGGAAGAGTTAAACAGGAGGGGCCAGGAGCAAAGCTGGGTAGCTGTAAAGCAAAACTCTTTGGTAGGTAAAGAGTAGTTAAAACTCTTCCTTCTGTAAACCATTTTCTTCCCTTTATGTCTGTCTGAGGCAGTTTTCCCCATTGCTGCTCAGCTGCTAACACATCCAGTAGGTTCCATTTCAGAAGAGAAATGTTTTCAAAAAGCAGTAAATGGCTTTGAAAGCCAAAGAGGTTTTGCTTTTAGGAGTCCTTAGATGCCCAGAAGGCTTTTAAGAGACCTGTGCCAACCATATGTACCTGTTTTAGGATGAGTTGGATGGTGAGAAGGATGGACCCTTGGGGCTCAGACTTCCTCAAATAACAAGACACAGGGCAGGAGATGCTTATTAATTTTCTAGCTGGATACTAGTACAGCAATTACCAACTTCACACTTATTTTTCTTCTCCTTGCCTTAGGGACCTGTGAAACATGTGTACAGAGTCCTGCAGTGCCAAGAGGAAGAGCTCACACAGATGGTGTCCACTATGTCTGATGGGTGGAAGTTCGAACAGGTACCATTTCCCAAAGAACTGCAGAACCCCTTTGAAAGCTGCATGTGGAATAAGCAAAGTTTGGTACTGAATTGCACTTCACATTGCTCTGCTCTTCTGAATAAGCAGCCTGAACAGAGCAGCAGTCTGGTTTGTAAGATAACTGCCAGGGAAAGGCAGAATTCACTCACACTGCAGAGAGATGCAATTTTCTCTCAGCATTTTCTGTATCCTTGTCAAATCCCTTCTCCTGTATTTCATCCCATAGACCAGGCCCCGGTGCAGCAGTTTAATACAGGAAAACTGATAGAGTCATAAAAAATACAGCTCAATTTTTCTGGACGCTCAAAGCAATGGCTCCTGCATTTGCTAAAGAGTCACTGAGTGATGTAAGAAATGCACTTCCTGCAGATACCTTTCTAATGCATCTGGTTTTGGGGGCTAAGTGTCACTAAAGTTGCATATGGCATTAGTTCCACATTTGGTTTCTGGAATCAAATACACTCCTTTTGTTTAAGAGGATGGAGAACTGGAAACCAGCTGGCCTGCCTGTTATTGCTCTATTAAACTGCAGAATAGGCTATGAATTACAGCTCTGTCTTCCCGGTTAATCCAGCTTCAGTACAGGTGGATGCTGTGGGAAATGTGTGCTGACACAAAATGAGGCAGAGGATGAGCAACAGCACTTTGCATTGCTTGTTCATATGTATCTGTTCTGTAATGCCTGAAAATTCCTATTGCATTGTGGAGAGTTGACCAAAAATCCCTGCCCCTGTGAGGTGGTGGTGACACGTCATGACCAAGAGCCAGCAGCTGCTTTGTGGAAGTGCAGTTCTCCAACAGCCAGGTTTTGCTGTCCAGAAACAGACTCGGCAGAATTTGCCTTTCACATGTGCATGTGTACAACCCCAAAACTAGAAGACCCTGCGCAGGAATCTGCACCCTTACATCTTTTCTGGTCCTGCTTTTCAAATCGGTAAGGACAGGGTCAAGGTACCAACTGTAAGCAAGTGTTACTGGGTTCCCTTCCAGTTCCTTCCCTCCACCATCTGCAACCTTTGCACAAATCCGCACCGCCTTCCTTCCCGCACACAGCAGGCACCAGGAACATCTCCTGCATGTCCTGCTCAGCACACTCCCAGCCCTCAGGAGCTGGTTTTGCCCTCCCCAGCACCCACATTTCAGATACCCCCAAGGGCAGGGGTGAACAGGATAGATACAATGCCTTGGTCAGGACTAGACCTCACAACAGCAACACAGCTTCTCTGCAACTTTGAGGTGGCCTAGCTTAGGTCACAGAGTGGGGACATGGCAGTGGTGCAGTATAGGATGTGTCCCTTGGTGGGAGGCCCGTTGTAGCTGCAGCCTGTTGCCAAGGTCTTGCCCTGATGTGCAACCATGTGTGGCTTCTACCCTCCCCCAGATCACACCACTTGGCATGCTGAGATGTGTTAGGAAAGTCAGCAACAGATCTACATAGTGGGAACAAAGAGAGACCATTGCTAAATCTTTGCCTGGATGGCAATGATTGAACAGAGCAGATATTCCCTTTCTGGGCTCTTTGGATCCAGTCACTTTGTAACACCAAAAAGACCAGTTTAGAAACCTGCAGGAAAGCTGGAAAGAGTAAAAGCTGTTGCAGCATCATTTGTCAGGCTCAGGCTCTCCAATGAGCACGTGGCCTTTCAGGTTCTCTGCCTTGTTCTATTCAGTCCTGCTTAAATTAGGATGGAATAGAAATTTGCTATTTTAAACGGAAATCCATTCTTCAATCCCCCTACAGTCCCATAGTCTGGAAAACTGCTGTCTTTATCAAAAGATGCTTTGTTGAGTAAATAGTGATGTGCGGTATTGAAGTATCAAAGAGATTCAACTCTAAAAGCAGGAGCAGGGAAGCAAAAAGACTAAACCCTTTATAATCCTGTCTGTCTTTTGGCATCAGCACAAACATCAAAGCCTGTTTAAAACAGTACTGGAGTTCAGGCAGTACAACAGTCCCCAAGTGTTCCTGCAGCTGCCCTGTAACCACATAGTCATCTGTCTCAAATATGGAGCTGTCTCCTCTAAAGTCCATTAGGACATGGAAGTTAGGGTCCACACTGCATATCAAAGTTTCCTGGTATACACAATTGATACAATTCCTATTCAGGTTACTTAGATTTATTATCTAGAAAGCAGAATTGAGCAGTAAATGATAAACCAGCTCTGCACTCCAGGATGTCCTTTTAATGTAATAATGATAAATGAGGCAGATGGGATATCTTGGATCCAGTCCAGACCCCTCATCACAACAGTAATAGAATATAATCCCATTTATACAGATATCAACTCCATCTTGACAGCGTCTACATAAAGAATGGTGCTAGTTTACCACATGTCCCCTGGTTAATCCAACATCTGTCTGTGGTAAAGAATTGCCTTTCCAGCTTTTACACATCAAAGTCAGAAGGTGACTTGAGAGCAGAGCTCAGTGGAGTCTGGACCAGGAAGCCTGCCATTGCCCACCCTGTGTCTGAATTAGCTGGATATTATGTATAACAAAATATATATCTATATCTAGTAAAATATATCTCTTTCTATAGCAATACATATATATATATGAAAATCTGTATGATGTGTCTTTTTCTGCCCTCAGTGATTGATTGGAACATGTTCTATTGTGTTCAGCATTAGAGTTGCAGGCTGGAATTTCTTCCTGGGCTCCAGGTGCCAGCAGAGGGCTCTGGAGCTCATCTGTGTCCTGCCTTATACACACACAGCAAAGCCTGTGACACAGAAGGCCACAGGGAGACACTTGAGGTCCATAATAGGTTCCACTGGACACTTGTAGCTCATAGAGCAATAGTGGGAATAAAGCAGAAGTCAAGAGTTACTGATATTCCCTTGGTTATCTCCTGTTGCACAGCTGATCAGCATTGGATCTTCCTATAACTACGGAAACGAAGACCAGGCAGAATTCCTCTGCGTTGTGTCCAGGGAGCTCAACAATTCTACCAATGGCATTGTCAAGGAGCCGAGCGAGAAGGCAAAGGTGAGCAATCTGCTCAGAGGTGTTGGCTTGAATTCCCCTTTGCAAAGAAAAAGCTTCTCTTACAGTAGCAGATCCCTAAGTTGCAGTAACAGTTCTGTTTACCAGCTTTCCTATTTCCTCCTCTGTGTATGAGCTTTCCCTCTTGGAAGATGTTATCTGTTATTGGCAACAAGAGCCAAGACTGTATGTTTCAAATCAAGACAAATTGGAGAGAGAGGCTTGAAAAAGGCAGCCAGCATTGCAAGGACCTTTGAGCCTGGTCACATTTTGTGCTTGAAGGATGTTGCAGGGGGAGACAAACTCTTTCTCTTTTCAAGCCACTCTTCCCCCTGGATAGCAACAAAAAACATCATTTGTGACTCCTGGGAGGCAGCTAAGCAGGATTTCTAGAGAAGGGGCTCAGTCTGCTTTAACCAGCCTGTCATTGGCTTGTAGCATAGAAGCCAGCAAGATGCTCTCAAGTTACTCTGTCTCCTTTCTCTGCAAACACCAAGGACTCTGAACGTGAACTTCTGCATCTAAACTTATCCAAGGTGTCTTATTTTCCAGATTCTTCAGGAGCGAGGATCTCGGATGTAATTCCAGTGTCCACTCCGTTAACACTCCCAGATGTCAAAGGGCAGCCCAGCTGGGCAGAGCGCCTCTCCGCAGTGCAACCTTGCCCTTGTACAGTAACCAAGCTAATGCAAAGCAAAGCCGAGCCTGTCCTGCCAATGGTGAATAATTCTGGTCATAACCAAAGGCTTCCCTCTTACCCTGGAAACCTGGGAAGGAAGAGACTTTTCCAGTGGGATGGTCCTTTCCACAAGTATTTGGTTTCTTTTCTTGGCCAGCGCTGTATTGAGTTTCTCCACCAGCGGCTGGGCCACATTCCCAGTCGGAGCCTTTGTGAAGGTTGCTCAGGTCCACAGGCCCTTGGGATCAGTCCCACCTTCCACAGGCTGCTGCAGGTGGGAGGGTCCTTATTTGAGCTGTGCCATTTCTTGCACCCAGGGCTGCCACCAGGAAAGTGCAGGGACCTTGCAGTGCTCCCCCTCCTGATCAGCCACATCCCCCCTAGATCAGAACAGGGCTTTGAAAGGAGGAACAAAACAACCACTCATAGAAAAACCCACACAAGCTTCTCCATTCTTGCTTTGTATCTGTTCCCTGTTCAATTCCTAAGAGCTAAGTTTAGATACTAAGGGGAGGGGAGTTGTGTGTACACCTTACGTGGGTCTCTCTGTTAACACTATTACATACGGGCTCCTGGTGTTTCCCAAAGCCCATTACTTCGCATGCATAAACAGAGACCTGTATTCACCCAGAGTAGTGATAGAGTGATGGTTGTCCTTCATGCTTCTCTGCTGAAGAGGAGCAGTGACATCTTCCCCTCCAGCACGCTGCCACATCTTAGCCTGGTGCAAAGTCACAAGGTTAGGGACTTGTTGCTGCCAAGTTCAGCTTTGCCTTGTTTGTCTCCAGCAGCGTGGGCTCTCTGTCTCCTTCCTTCTCCCCAAGGGAGGGCTTCAGGCAGAATCTCTTTTGTACTGTAGCAAGCAGGTAGGTTTGTTTTAACCATTGAGATCCTTTGCGGAGGAGATCCCTTACTTTCACGCAGTGATTCACCTGCAGCCCCCTCGTGTCCCCACCTTTAGGAGATCACCTCAAATTACAGAGGGGCAGCACACAGTTGGGGTGGGGGGGTCTGGTGAAAAGTTGCCAAACTGTTGTAACGTTTCTTGTCCAAAGTGATGTGTCAACTTCTGTGACTTTTCTTTCCTTATTTTGTTCTGAATGCCTTGGATGGATGTGCAACATGTTCGTTTGTGCCTCTCTTGGATTCTGATCTTAGCCAAACTGCAGTCACTGGTTCTCCTCTTTTAACCTGTGCCATCCCTAACCAAGGGCATGTCCCTCCTAGTCTGGTAAATGGAATTACTTAGCAATTTGCTGCATGTTTTTCCCCCTTCATCCTGGCTTTGTTCTCTGTAGCCCAAGAGTCCAGGCACTTGGGTCTCTTTGAGACAAGTCCCAAACTGACATTAAAGCGCAAAGCTTCAGAGATGCTGGAATTCACAGACATGGGTAAGCTCAGAGCAGTTGGTTCTCAATAAGGTCTCAGAAGATTCCTCACCTGGACTGAGGAGTTGGGCTCCTTTCTGGAGTCCTTCAGCTACCTGTGGTCTCCTTAAAGCTTTGAGATAGAATTAGGCAGGTTTTCCATGTTATCACTTGCTGCTGACAGGGCCTTGCAGCGGCGTTACTGACAGTCCAACAACCAGTTCAGCAGACGAGACATGCAGTGAGGACACCAATGACACCACTGCACTCTGCCTCTTCCCAGTGCTTCTGTATGCACTCTTGCCTATCCCTTCCCATCCTGCTTTGCCAATGTACCTCCTCCAGTGGAGGCTTTGCCTCGTTCTCAAGAAAGGTTGATTATCTGTGCTAGTTTAATTCTGGTAACAACAGATTGTGCCAAATGTCTTTGAATGCACCTTGCATCAGTTACAGGCTGGTGAAGTGCTGGCTTCCCATCACGCTGAAGAGCCCAGCTCCTCTTCTGCTCTCCATCTTCCCTGTTTATAATGTGGTGAGATGGTAGTGGTGTGATTAGACCGTACACCTTGCTGGGCCTAAATAACACTGTGATGTGTGTAGAGATCTCTTCTGTCAGTATCTTGTAGCCTCACTCATTCTCCATCTGTGCTCACAGCTAAGAAATTGAGAAGCACGTGTAAGCAAGTTAGCAGCCTAAAAAAGCCCTTGAACACTTCATCTGTCTTCTTTCCCTTCCTTAGAGGAGGGAGCTTCTGGGAACTGGTCAGGAAATCCCAGGCTAAAGGCAACAGAAACTGGTCGAGCTGCTTTTGTCACATCAATACCAGTTGAGCACCTTTGTGTTCAAGCCATGGAGCTCAAAGCAGGAGGGTTTCCGTCCAGTACAGCTCAAGTAGATAACAGTGCTTGTTTGTATCACCAGAAATGCATCCATGGGGAAGCCCACCAGAGGATTGCCTGATACAAGAGTGATGCCCTCACTCCCTGTTCTGAGCCACAGAGAGTCTCAAAATTCCCACTGCCAGCTAACAGATGAGCTGTTTAACTCACGTGCACAAGAAAGACTTTCAGAGTTGCATCTTGCTTTTCCCTTCCATGCTGCTTTCTGCAGTGAGGATGTGCCAGGGGATTGAAGACTCTGGATTCTATTGCAGGGTCTTTAAACTCAACAAACCAAGTGGATAGTAGACCAATCGGTACTGGACACTGGAGTTCTTGGGTGATATTTAGGACCAGGTATGAATTCCATCCTGAGCAGGTACATTCCCAGGAGGATTTCTCCTTTCCCAACTGTGTTTGGTCACCTTTACCCTGAGACCAAGGCTGGTCTCTGCATTATGCACCAGTTGCATCCCTTCTGTGCTCAAGTCAGGGCTTTTCCTTCCATCGCCTATCACTCAGTCACAACTATATCAAAACTAGCACCGAATTAGGATGAAATCTGTCCCATTCACTCCAAAACAGGTAGCGTGTTGTGGTGAGTAGGGCAGGTGAGCAGGGCTAGATCTGGATAACTCTGAGTGCTTGTGCCTCTTGGGAAGGTTCACGTTTGAGTATGAATCCTGGCAATGGCGAGTTCGACACTTTGGGCTTGAAACACATTCCCAGTGGCCTAAAATTGTCCCATTATGGCAAGACTGGAAATAAGCTCTTGAAGTGTCTTTGTCTCTGCACATTTTTAAACACAAAGCGGTTTTACTCAGGGGTGACTGAGTGGGCTGAGGCAGAGGGGGCCTGGGGGGGGGCTGTGGGGCGCTGGGCCGTGGGCTCCTCACCTTTACCTGCGAACCCGGAGGTTTTGTACAGTTTGTGTCAGTGCCCTTTGCTACCGGTTCTCTTTGGTTATTAAATGTGTTTGAATAACAGGCGAGATGCTGTGAGTGATTGAGCGAGTTCTTGGTTTTCCAATAAAGAGTCTGCAATGGGTTTGAAACGGTTGAGCTGAGGGGTCTGCGGCTTTCTCTGCATCCACGCAGGGATGGATGCATGTGGGGAAGGGAATGTACTTCTGCCTCCATTTATAACAGTGATATCTACTGTGGATAGAATTAGACTTGAGAGATCTTCTTGGTTATTTTCAAAGGCCAGGCTACACAGAGCCTTGGGTGACATAGTCTGGTGTGAGGTGTCCCCATGGCAGGGGTTGGAACTGGATGACTTTAAGGTCCTTTCCAACCCAAACCATTCTATGATTCTCTAAAGGCAAACTGCAGCGTGTTTCTGGTTTTCTATTATAGAAAAGAATCTGAACTTCCACATTTGATCGTTTCCACTGACAACCACAAGCAAGTAGAGTGTTGATACAAGCATTAAATGCGAGTAGCTAAGAAAGGAAAATGCCTTTTTTTTGTCAGCTTTTGTTCAGTATGCCCTTACTCAGTGCTAGACCAGCACGCATGGCAAAGGTCTGGCTGTTCAGACAGCTTCATCCCTTCAGAAGGGGCATGACCAGCAGGTGAAGGAGGGGATTCTCCCCCTCTGCTCTCATGAGACACACACATACAGTCCCCTGCATTTCTGTGCTCAGTGCTGGGGTCTCCCACATATGGGCCTTTTGGAGCAAGTCCAGAGGAGGCCATGGAGATGCTGTGAGGGCTGGAGCAGCTCTGCTCTGGAGCCAGGCTGGGTCAGCCTGGAGAAGAGAAGGCTCCTTAAGGGGAGACCTTAG
>JASSUY010009143.1:0-12511 GCA_032466535.1 Forpus xanthops | reverse complement strand
TAGGCAGAAGCTCTTCCCTGTGAGGGTGCTGAGGCACTGGCACAGGGTGCCCAGAGAAGCTGTGGCTGCCCCATCCCAGGCAGTGTTCAAGGCCAGGTTGGATGGGGCTTGGATCAACCTGCTCTAATGGAAGGTGTCCCTGCCCATGGCAGGGGGTTGGAGCTGGATGAGCTTTAAGGTCCCTTCCAACCCAAACCAGGCTGCAATTTCCACAAGAGACCAACACTGAACACCCCCAGCAGTCTGCAAACGGCTCTCCACATACCCCACAAGACCAAACACACACTGTTCTTGTCATCACCAAGGCAAAAAGAGAATGAACATGAGAAAAGCAACTGCAGTTTCTTCAAGCCAGCTTCCTCTTGCATCCTGAGCCTGCACCAACTGCAGGCAAGAGGCTGCCCTGGGCATGGGCATTAGCCCAGAAACCCTGGAGGGTGGTTTAAATCACTGCTCTATTACCCCCACCTCTATTACCACACACACAGAGCTGCCAGCTTTCCTCGTGTGTGTGTCCGGGGATTAGCAGAGATTTAGTTCTTCCCTGTTCACACAGCATTGCAGCTTGAATGCCTGAAACAGAGGTACCAACAGATGGACAGGCAGTGGGAAGGCAGAGGCAAACCACAGAGTGAAGCTCTGGTGATGCCAAGAGGTGGATAACATCGACAAGTGAGGCCCAACATGGGGAGAAGGAGGAGGAGCAAAGGCATACCGATGGGCAAACAGGGATTGATTCAGTCTTTTGACTACCAGTGGCTGTTGCTGCTGTAGCTGCTCCGAAGCTGCCCTGCATCCCCGCTGCAATAGGAGCCTCAAAACAGAGCTGGAGGGGGTTGAGGCAACCCTAAACACAGGTTTAACACCAACACAGTGGAAAACATTGAGCCTCTTCCCCTCATAGGTTGCTCACGGGGGCAGAAGCTATGGCTGAGCCAAGTCATCACATAGCATGGGCTCATTTAAGAAGCTCCTTGACCCATCCCCATGTCTCTGACCACATCTCTGGGCTGCAGTGAACTTGCCCAGAGCAAAGCCATGCTCAAGCACTGGCAGCATCTCAGGCTGAGGCAGGAGCTGTGGGGCTGGCGCTGCTGGCACCACCTGCATGTTCATTCACATTCACAAGGTAGGACTTGTCAGCAGATGGGATTACAGATCACATCCAAATCACAGCTGGCATTCCAGGCCTGCACAACCTCCCTACTCTCCACTGTAGGGCTGTCCGATACAGCCACATAAGGACACCCAATGCCACATCACCAGACAAAAGACATGGGTATCACTCAGTGATATGTGCAGAAACCACAGACTGGAGCTGCAGAGCTTTGCACCATCCCTCCCTTTCCCATCAAAGCCTGTGCAACACACTTAGCTCCTCTTAGAAACCGTTTCTTCTCACTGCAGAGCACACAGGTGATGCTCCAGTGTTACCAAGCAGTGAGAGGCAGTGCAGCACAGGCAGCAGCATCCTGTGTGCTCATTTTTACCCTGTGTGAAGTAACCCTATACACCAGCTCTTAACAAGCAGGTTTGCTGTTGCCAGGGCCAAAGCTCAGCTCTCCCTATTGCCAAACCCAGGTTGCTCTAGAAGGGAAAGAGAGGGGTGGTTTGCTTGGCTGGGTTTGTCTGAGCACCCCAGCCTGCCCCAAGATGTGGGGTACCCAGTGCAGGCACCTCCCCATGGACAAGAAGTTCCATCCAAGGCAGGAGGTGGATGGCAGCACAGAAACACACAGTGAGCCCCGCATCTGCCCATGGCAGAATTTGGTCCCTCCTACCCCTGAGGGGCAACTGAGGGAAATGAGTTCCCCGGTGCCCTTTCCAGGTGCTTCAGAGGAAGATGAGTAACAAACCCTCACTGAGATTTCCCAACAGCCACAGTCATTAGCACACACATCCCAGCCTATTCCACATCAGAAGGGGCATAAAAGGAGCAATGCCACAACTCAGTGAAAGGCTCAAGCTCCAAGCCCTCCTCGCACCCTGGCCACCACCCTGGGTTAGGGACCCTTGGCTCCCTGTGGCTGGGGCTCAGCTCACTGCAGCACAGCAAACCTGCCATTAGTCACTGGAGCTGCTGCCAGCTTTGCCTGCAGCGCCCTTCCCTTGTTTTCCTGGCCTGCCCACTCATGTCTGTGGGCACAGGAAACCCGAGCTGACACCCAAGATAGCAAAGGGGTTTAGCAGTGCAGAGGCACTTATCAGCATCCCACTGCTCAGCGTGAGGCGCCAGCAAAAGCAATGGAAGCTGCTGCTGCATCTCCCCTCTTCACACACATACAGGAGGGGCAAACCCAGCAGTCAGAGGTATGGCCACAGCCACAAGAGCATCTTGCACACATGTATGCTCTTCTGCTCTGCCTCAGGCTCTCGCACAGAGACAAGGTCACTTTGTCACTTATCCACCCCCTTCACCCAGAACAAAGCCATCAAAAGCAGATCTATTTGCAGCCAGGAAGCCTGCAGATGTTTGCAGCCCAGCTCACTACCTTGTTTGGGAAACAAGGACATTGGTCATTGCCATTCACCTTGGTCTGGGTTTGAGGCAGCCACTGGAGGTTTAACCCAACTTTCACATGGACAAATAACCCACAGATACCCTCTCCCTTCCAGGACTGGAGAAATAGGGGTTTTTCTCCAAACCACAGTGAAAAGGAGCTGCAAACCCCAGCAACTGTGTTCAGATTGTGGTGTAACATAGGCAAAGGCATCGACATTTGACCCTGTAGCAGAATTCCCTATCGGAAGCCTCCATCCTTCCTAAGAGCTCCCCAGACTTCAGCAGATAGGAGCCCAATACGAGCCCATCATTGGCCAGAAGTGCGAGTTGTCACCAAGTGCCATGGGTCTCCCTCAGACCCTCCCTGAGCTGAGCTCCGTGGAGCTCTGCATCACCAAGAAAGCCCTTGGGGAAGGTGAGCACCTTCCACTCGTGACTTAGATCAGTGCAGCAGGTCCTGCAGCACAGGCAGGAACACAAACACCAGTGGTCCTATGGATTCAAATGACAGTGCCTAAAGATGAGGAAAACTGTGGGCAACCAAGCAAAGGGTCAGGCCCATAACCCAGGCACCGAGTTCAGGATGCTTCAGAGAAGCAGATGAGTCACTGAAGCACTCACAAATACCTGCGGAACAGTCATCCTCATCCTAACAATTCAGTGGGGTTTCATCTAAAACCAAATGCAGAGGAACATGGAAAAAGGAAGGGGGTGGTTGTATTTGCCAAACCAAACGGGGTTTACCCATGAAACAAAGGTTGAAGGACCTTTAGCTGTTTCCAAGTGACATGTCCCCAAGGTACACAGTGACCTGCACTTCCCAGCAGAATGAAGAGCTCGTGCCTTTCTTTTCAAGCAATCACAAAGCTGAACCATCATCATCCCTGTGGGTGTGAGCAGGAAGAGCCCATGTGTTGGCACTAAGGCACTGGACCTCCTCTCCTGCCCCGTTGTGACTTCCAGGTATCACCCGCACCTTGCCTGGGGTGACTGTCCTTGGGAAAAGGCAAAGGAGAGCAGGACCTGGCTGGGACAACAGAGCATCTGCTGGGAGCAGCACAGCCAAAGCCGCTTCTCTTGGCTGGCTGGAGCCCAAAACCTGCTGGGTTCCTAAAAACCCAAGTTCTGGCTTCACACCTTAATCCCCAACAACCTCCTCCAGCTCCGAGGATCCAGCATCCACCAAAGGAAACATTTCTCAGTCTTTCAACCATGAAGCTCCTTATTCCTCATCAATACAAGCCAAGGTAAATGAGAATTAAGAGCTTGATAGATAAGATCTGCTAGAGGGAACACCATGCTCCACAGTACAGCACCCCTACATGTCAACACATGGGAGAGATGGGCAGCAGCAAGGTTAGACTCACCCGCAGCCCACTGCCCCCTTCTCGTGCCACATCCTCATCTATTGCATGGAGTTTTCAGGCAGACGGCATTAAGGTGACTCCATCTCTCCAAAACCCCACTTTTCAGGAGACCTTCCTCACCTTCCCAAGGAAATAGCTGCAAGCACAGCACCAGCAGCTTCCAGGCAGCCTCAATAACCAGGTTCTAGCAGAGACCTCCATCACTTGGGCAATGCTGTGCCAGCATCAGTACCACACAGGGCAGTGTGGCAGGTCAGGGTGTCACACATGACAATGGGGACAGCAGCAAGGGCTGGATCCCCCCCAAAGCATCTGCAATCACCCACCAGGGTAAAGACATGGACAAGCCCCATCTTGCTGGATTCCTGCAAGCCGATGGGAGCTGTCAGTGCATGCTCTGGTGCCAGCTGCCTCCTCAACCCCCACTGCCCATCTCTGTGCCAAGCAGCGTTATCCCCACTACTGGTCTTTAAACATGGTCCCAGAAGGGGAATATCTCACCTGGTGCTACACGCACGTTATGGTGACTAATAAGCACAGAGCAGCCAGGCAGAACCAAAGGCAGTGCAGGAGAGCAGAAAACAGCAGTGAGATGAAGCAAAGCCTGATCTAACGCAAAGATCTGGACTTAAATGCAGCTGGAGAGCACCTGGGGTGGAAGCCCCAGATGAGGCTGATCAAGTGATCAGGACCCATCAGTGCAAGCACGACCCTGATGCCCTCTGCAGGGAGAGGACTCGGGAGTGATGCTATGGGAACTGCTTGGGAAGCTCCTGACAAACCAGCACTTTCCCACCCTTGGCACAGCCCCATTCACTCAGCACCAGCAGAGCTGCTCCGCAGGGGTTTTGCCAGGGTTGTTCAGACTCTGCCTCAGTCTCGGGCCAGGAATGTGTTTTGAGGTGCTCTGAGAGCTTTGGTTTCTGCTGGGTCTGTCGGGGTTCAAGGGAAGCATCAGAGCAGGATAATCCGGAGTGGAACAGGAATAGCCCCCAGCTATTGCTCTGCAATCCCACAGCTGAAATGCCACTTAGTTTCCCTTTCTATAACCCCAACCCAAACAGTGCCCAGCTTCCTCCCCAGGATTCAATCTGTGTCAGGCCATTTGCTAACCTGGATCTCTGGAGCAGATCCAATGGGCATTTCTCAAAGCAATTTGCAATCTCTGGGGTATTTGCACTTTGGTTTCCACATGGTCTGCCCCAGCAGTGCTGCTGAGCTGGGGTCTGGCTTATAGATCTGTAACGTGCCAGTAAGGACATGCAGAGAGCACAGGACCTACGGCCCTGGGCACAGCCTGACACTTCAGGGCTGCTGACAAGTGACATCCCACAGTCACAAGCCCATAGCATAAGCCTGTGCTGCAGCACTTGGGCCATTGCTTTAAACAGAGCTAGATGTGGATTCTCTGCTGTCAGGTCAATGGGTGACCTTGGAAAAGTCATCCGGAATAGAACACAACTGGGAGAGAATGGCAAAACAAGCCAGGATCTCAGGATGAAAAGGTACTTAAAAAGTCACTTATAAAGGTATTTACAAGAGATGGGCTTGGCTTTCCTCCCTGCCACAGGCACCGGGTGACCCCAGAAAGCAGTTTACCACTGCTCTCCATTTACAGTAAACATGTCCCTTGTGTACATGCAGCTTATTCTACACATTCACAAACCCCATGTCCAGCACATGCCGGGCTGAGCTGGGGCAGCTGGAGGATGCTGCTGGGCACCAGGATAGAGACCTAAGGTACCCTGAACAAGAAACTTTCCATTTCCATCTCAAGCCATTGGCATCCCCTCGTCTCTGAGCATCCCCCAAGCCCATCACTGGGGCAGGGGTCCTGTGTGCCCCCACTAGCCACCCTTCTGGTTTCTCCACTGGATCATCCCTCCTGGGTGGCTGTAAGGGAGAATCGGGCTGCTCTTCTCCCCACGGAGGTACCCACCAGCTGCAGGCTCTGAGGATGATACATGGACATCATCATCATCATCATTTGCAGGCTGAATATAAACCTCTTCCTAGGAGGCAAGCCCCAGGCCCTTGTGTTTCTCAGCATTGAGGGCTGCTTGTCCCTGCAGGGAGCAGCATCCAGCAACCCTCATCCCAGTCCCCATCACAGCTGAGGGGAACTGAGGCACAGAAGAAGGAGGGAAAGACACTGTGTGAGCACTGCTGTCTGCTGCCATGAACAACTTCTGGGGCTGCTCCATCACAGCTTGGGGAACTCCAGAAGGAAGAAGAAACAAATCCAGACCTGAATGAGAGGGAGTTATCACCAGTGACTGGCCAGGAAGGCTGAAATCAGCGGTGCGTTTCCCCGTGTCCTGTCCGTGGCACCCCTGCATCCCGGGTGCTGCATGGGCTGGTAGGGAAGCACCTTTGCACATCCATGTGCTCCCAGCACAGCAGTGTTTGCAGTAGGCACCCAGGCGTGGTTATTGCAACGAACTTCGGTCCCATTCCCAACACTGTCAGCACGAGGTGGCCCGTGTCCCACAGATGCTCCTGCTCGACACCAGCAGCAGGGTATTGAGAACCAAGCCCACCGGAGCACTAAGCCACACGTTAACCCCCATGTCTGCCCGGTCCATCCCATGTGGTTACCCTGGAAGGGTTAAAGCAGGGTTCTGCAGCGCTGCTGGCGTTCCGTGTGCCACATCCGGCTGAGCCAGCCGCGGAGCAAACTCCTTCCTTTACCTTTCTGCGGGCAGCGGGGGAGCAGCGAGGAGGTCCCCGTGCTCTTGGCACCACAGCGCCAAGGGTCCATCCAGGTTGGGCTGCCCAAGGGGAAAGGGCGTCCTGCAGCCAGGGACGGAGGTGGATGAGAGCCGTGGGGTCTGCAGCCCCGCGGAGCGGGAGCGCAGGGAGAGGTGTGGGGAGGTAGAAATGTGCCGTGTGGGAACAGAGAGGAGCTGTGTGCTTCTGCCTTTTATTGCAGGTTCGCCGTTGCCGGGGAGAGGCTTTAGGCTGTCATGCAGCTAATTCACACCACAGAGACAAGCACTTGAATTAGTTGCATTATCTGCGCCCGGCTAAAGCGGACAAAGGATTAAAGTGTGCTGAGCACCAGCACCGTGATTTGCATCTCAGAGTCCCTTCCCACGCCCCCCCCCCTACTGCTCCCAGCCTTGTTTTTGTCCTTTGGGCTGGGAGCCAGCGCCAGAGCCCTGCTCACAGGAGTGATGCCGAGGTTAATATCGCAAAAGGCTGCATCAAAGCTTTTGGTGGCTACTGAAGCAGAAGCGCGGGCTGTGAGCTGCGCACACAGGGTATGAGCTGCCCGCGCAGCCACACACTCGCCACCCTCCGCTTGACCAATCCTTGCCTGAACCCGAGGTATGGAACTTTCTGCCCCATGGCATAGATGAAATAATGAGTAGAATCAAACCGCTGAGCACCTTTAGAGCTGCACACAAAGCCCAAATGGGGCTATTCTTCTAGGGAAAATCAGTATTTGAGTGCTAGATAAATATTGCACTATGCTGTGACCTCACGGGCACTTTCCTGAGCTCATCCAGCTGCCAAGGGTGGTTTTTCCTTATGCCTGTTTATTCATGTGGATAGGGAATGCTATTGCAATATGTTTCTTGCAGCCAGATCTCAAAGCTGCCATCTCTCTTAAGAAGCTTTACCTGTAACCAGAGGTAAAGCAAAATCCTCTCTGCTATCACCGGATCCTGATGAATTAATGGCTTTAAACCTGTTTTTTCCCCACTCACGCTGTGTGGGGAGGTGCAGCCCTCCCGTCAGGTTCACCCCAGCCCCGCTGCCCTACCAGGCTCGATAGGGTTCTGTTTTTCTTGGCACTTACAGGGTTTTTCCTCCTCTTCTGGGCACAGGACTGGGTGACCTTAGCAATTGCCAGCAAGGGGACTCCATATGATGAAAGCAGGTGAAAGGGAAACTAAGGGCGGGAATTAGGTAAGGCCAATTCATTCCTCAGAGGTGTGGCCCTGCCCTGTACCTGGCTGCGGTCACAGTCTTGTGAAATATAAAAGGGGAAGGCAGTTGTTTCTTAAGCAATCTGTTGCCAGGATCCCGTGGCGAGAATGAAGGGAGGTGCTACAAGAAATGCAGAGCAAGAGGTCTGAAGAGTCAGCCGCAAAGGTGTGGGACGCTCCGGTGCCTCCGAGCCTTGGGAATACCATCAGCTCTGCCCCACAGGGCCCTTGGCTGAGCTGAGGGTTGCGTGGTAGCTGCTCTTCCTTCCCCAGCAGGCTGGCTTGGGAGGAGGAAGAAGCTGCCATGTCCCAAGGAGGAGCAGGGGAACGCAAAGCTGCCAAGGACCAGGACCAGGGCTGGGCATGGATGGTGCTGCTGGCTGCGGTGGTGCTGCAGGGGATGACTCTGGGCTTCCCCCCCTGCACTGGCATCTTCTTCACGGACCTGCAGCGTGAATTCCAGGCCAGCAACAGTGAGACATCATGGTTCCCGTCCATCATGGTGGCTGTGCTGCATGGAGGCGGTAAGTGATGAGGATGCCCTCCACCACCTTAGTTTCCACAGATACCAAGCTCCCTTTTGTCACTGTAAGAGGCACCCAAGCCCCTTGGTCAAAAGAGGTGAATCCCTTTCTCTCCCAGCTTTTCCATTCCACTGAGAACTTGGCTATTTCCCACAGCAGCTCTTTGAATAAGCCACAGCAGGCAGCACTGAAGCTTGGGTGCCTTCTTGGTTCATCTCCCAGCTGTGAGAACACATCCTTTATGCTCCACATGACAAGTGTGTTCTTCATGGCTGAAACACGCCTCAAGCCAAGCTCCTCCAGGCTGCTGGCTGAGCATTAAACCAGCTCCCTGGGCGATGGATTGGGTGCACACCCAGGCAGGGTGGACGTGAGCTGGATTGATGCAGGATGTGGGTCAGGAGGCAGCCTCGGGGTGAAGTGGGTAGAAGGAGGGCTGTGCTATGGGGGTAGTGGAGGGAATCAATGGGTTTTCCCCTAGAGAAGATGTGGGAGGTGATGGGACATGCAATAAGTATCTATTGACCTATCTTTTCTATTGAAGTAATTATTCTGTAGGAAGCTGGGACCACACTAAAAGTTACTATAGAGACAGCCAAAAAATAGATCTAAAAGTTATAAATTAGGCAAGGAAAGAACAGCCTCATGCCAATGACATCCAGTAACAGAATTTGCCAGGGCACAGCCAGTGAATTACGAGAGTTATTACTTTGCTTGCCAGTTACATCTCCTACTGCAGGCTGTTGCAGCAGAGGAGGGCTTGTTCTTGTCCCCCAGGAGTAAGGCACGAGTAGCACAACCAGGAGAAAACCAACAACAACCAGACCTAAAAGACTGCAATTTTGCTGCAACTTCTGAGCTTCTTAGTGGTGGGCCAAGCTCTGGTTCAGGCTCCCCAGTTACATCCATCATCCTAAACCACATTCTGCAGTGGTGCCTCTTCAAGATGCTGCTCTCTCTTCCTCTCCTTTATTCTTTCTAATTCCAAGGAACTGAAGGGAAGAACAATATTTGTGGCAAAAATGGGTAAAGGGGCAGGGAAATGATGGAGGAGCCTGTTCTCAGGGTGGTCAGCACATTGAGAAGGTCCCATGCAGGAGAGCTATGGAAGGTAGCAGGGAAGGACCCAGTGCAAACAATAACTCATCAGTTAGGAACCCAAACTTATCTCTTAGCCATGTTCATAGGTAAAGGCAATTAATGGTTATTTTGTTATAAGAATCATTTGAGATCCTGTGGCCAGCTCCAAAAGGGGAGTGCGAACCCCACAGGTTCCTCCTCCTTGATATTCACACACACAACTCTCAACTCACATACAAACACAGAGCTTATGTTGCTATTATTTTTGCAAAGGAAAGCACAAAAGCCTCAGGCAACTGAGAAATAATGTTTGAAACCTAGGAAGCAAGTTAACAGGAACAAGTAATGAAAATCCCTTATGCTTTTAGAGCCATTCTCATTGTTTTGGAGCCTTGAATCCATGATTTCTGGCTACTGGGGTTGGTTAAAGTGCAGAACCATCCTCGATGTCTTCAGCAGGAGGAAAATAACACAGTCACCATTTCCTTCAAAGTCTGAGGTGGAAATCTCCCCAACAGATCAAGATACAGGCAGCTGCTCTCATTTGAATCACGTGCCACTGTTCACTCTGTTGTGTGGGTTCTATTTCAAGGCAGACGTTGGCTTGGGTCGCAAATATGCCACAGGTTATTTCCCCTGCACTGACTGCCTCCTAATTCAAAACTCAGTCATTTGGCCTTTGCTCATATAACCCGAAGTGTTTAGAAGAGGGGAAAACAAGCCCTGGGAAAACCTGGACATCCTCAAAGGGGGGGGAAAAAGAAACTCAGATCCTCCTCTCGTGCAGACAGAAGCATGTTTCCTACTAATGGGCTGCAGGTCTGAACTAACTTTTTCCTACCTCAAAGCAAAGGATGCTCAATGACATTCACAACCTGGGAATTTACCACCATCTCATGGAATTCACTGAAACTCTACAAAAAGTAAAGAATTATCTGCCCTTAGACACCCCCCATGGCTATTTGAGGTTTTCTGATGCAATAACACAGTTCTCCGCTACACAGCCTGCCAGCAATGTCAGAGCACAACAAACACAGGTTTGGGCCCAAGAAGGGCAGAGGTGGGCTTTGGTCCACCAGAACCACCCAGGTCTCACTGCCACCTCTGCGCTGCTTATGCTGGAGAAGTGGGAACCGAGATGTGCCTAGTCTGCTCCTAGGCTTATCCTATTGGAAGTGGACATAGTAAACCCTTCCCATGCTGCCAGGTATCCCAGGGCAGGCATGAGCAAAGAGCTGTGTGACAATACTACATGATCTTCCTGGAGAGGATGACCTGCAGGACAGCTGCAGGATTGCACAAGCTGCAGCCTGGATGCTACTGTCTGAAGCTTAGCTCAGTTCCCATGGAGGCATGAATGTACCTCTCCAGCTGTATTCAAATGATCATCCTCAGTGACGTCTGTTTTCTCCCATTCTTGGTCTAGCTCAGGGTCGATCCATCTCCTCTCGCAAGGAGTTTCACTAAGGTAGCAGCATACCACAGGCAATGCAGGAGATTTTGTGGCAGGATGTTTGAAACACACACTGAAATGAGTGCAAATATGCAAAAAGAAACATCATTCTCTTTAGCATCTGTTATTCAGAGGCACAAAGATAAAATCCCTTTTTCTCTCAAATCATTCCCTGAATTTATATCATGCAAGAACAGAATTACACTTGAAAGTCCTTCTTCTATTCCATTTCCAACCATTTTAACTAAAATCCAGCACAGGGAAGCTTAGAAATCCTTCTTTATGACCAAAAGCCAAGCACATCACAGCAGCCTTCCCCATAGCTAACAGGCCCCTGGGAGGATCAGGGAATATATATTCCCTGCCTGGCTCCCTTGTGCTGCTGGGACAACCCTCAGGGTCTCTAGACCAAAGCACTGGGATAAGTGCAGCAATCCAGCAGGTACAAAGAACTCCCTTCCTCCCTAACTGCTTCCCTTTTTCTCTTTGGTGCCAGGGCCCCTCTGCAGCATCCTGGTGAAGCGCTTTGGCTGCAGGTTTGCGGTGATGCTGGGGGGCCTGCTCAGCGGCGTGGGTATGGTGTCCAGCTCCTTCTGCAGGTCCATCAGCCAGCTGTACATCACCGCTGGCTTCATCACGGGTAAGTACCAGAGGGCAGCAGGAAACCTGGCTGCAGAGCTTGACCTGACAGGTGAATGGTGATTCCCAACTCACGTTTTTCCACTCACCCATGAAATAGGACAAATCAGGAGCAGCAGGAATCATAGAGCAGCCAGATTTGCCCTTCACACCCCTTCAACACACATCTCCTCAGCCAAGCTCACTGCAAAGTGCTTCACTCTGGAAAAACCTTCAGGTCTCCAGAGGGCAAAATGGAGAGCAAGGATGCCTGTTCCATTTAGTAGCACCTCAGCCTTTTGGCTGTGAAGAAGGGAGGGGGTTTTCAATCTTAGAATGTAATATGTTGGGATAATGTGACCTATGATAACGTCCCTCCCAAGTTCCCTGGGCTTGTATTTCACCACTCCCAATCAGGGACAATGTGGAGACATCTTTTCCTAACAAAAGAACATGTTGGTTTTGAATAGAAGCAACAGATGGAAACTTCTCCTTTCCAAATATTTCTCCTCTGTGACTGCTGTTCAGCTCTTGGGGTTTTTCTAACACAAAGAGATCCATTTCCTCAGCCAGGCTGCTTTGGGACTAATCCCAGTGGATCTTGCAAACTAAATGGTGTCCATTGAATAAAGAGAAAACCGAGTAACTCCCTGAGCCCTGATGGAAGTGTCAGGAAAGCAGTCAGTATAAAAGGCTTTGGATGAACAATTCCATAACAATTTTAGGAATGGCAGCCTGCCCCAGACAAATGTGCTCTATACTAAACATACTGATTCAAGATGACAAGGAGTTTAATTTACACACAACATCACTTCTGTGGGGTTTGTGAGTATGAATCACTGCGGGTCATGAGTCTGGTGGGTGAGGAAGTGCTTTAGAGGCAGATTAAGTCTTAGAATTCCAGCCTGGTTTGGGTTGAAGGGACCTTAAAGCTCATCCAGTCCCAACCCCCTGCACAGGCAGGGACATCTTCCACTAGAGCAGCTTGCTCCAAGCCCCTGTGTCCAACCTGGCCTTGAACACTGCCAGGG
>JASSUY010009142.1:0-21649 GCA_032466535.1 Forpus xanthops | reverse complement strand
CTCTATCAAATGTTACAGCCTAACAGTGGTATAATTTAGCCCAAGCAAAATAAGATTATCATATTTCTTGTCTGTCATCAACAGGTTAATACAGAATTTAATTTGTTGAAATAAATGTTAGAGGGTTTCTGTTTTGTTTTCCTCTGGAGTAGTACCACAGACTGGGATATCTTTGATTTGTAGCTCTAACCACAAACAGAATCTGTTAAGATCAGAGTTGCCATAATATTATTAGTTTCTGTTGTGGGAAGTTGGCATGGGATTTGCTATCTCCTGATATTTAGAGTTTTAAAAACATTTTTATTTATGATACTAAATAGTTACATATGTCAACAGTCACGCAGCAAATAAGAATTCAAAGTATCTATCTACTATCAGCCTGTTTTGCTTACTGCAAAAGAGATGTATAACACTCAGCTCATGATTTGATAATCCTGACCCAGAGAAAAGAAGGAAACAGGTGGTTTATGTCAGCATGAGAAATATTTTTTTTCACCTATTATTTTATTAGTATAGACTCAAAGGCACAGAGATGATAATTCTGGCCTGGAGAATGAAATTGTTCTCCAGAGACCCTTTTCAAACTGATTTGTGCAATCAGAGCTCCCTCCTGCTACCTGATCATGGCAATGATGCTTTAGAGTGTCTAATCAAGGAATGATTAGAGATGATGACATTAAGGAGGTTCAGGTTCAGTGCTATCATGGTGGCCAATCAATAATGCAATTGTCCAGCCCAGCACTCAGGAGATCTGTGTATAAGTCCTGTCAATTACTAACTCTTCGTGTCCTGTTAGGAAAAAAAACTGATGTGGTCTTCCACTGTAGAAATTCTCGGTTTAAGAATATTTTGTCAGGCATAAGTATTAACATCTCTGAGACAATTTTTCAGTTCCCTTTTGGCTTTATGGTAATTATGAGTGTTTCATGCTTCCAGTGATTTGTTGCTTCATCCATGTTTCATATGTTCCAAACCCAAAAAAAAACTTAGCTGTAGTTCTGTAGATCATCCAGATCTCTAGTAAAAGATGTCCTCACAATATTTAGAGCCCTTTGATACTGGTTTTGGAAAAGCAGTCTGATCAGGGAATCTAAAATTTTAAGAGTTATTCAAAAGCACAAACTAAAAGACCTCCGGGTAAACAGAGAGCTTATTATGTAATAGCAATAGGTTGCCCTTCATACACCATTAGAATGCCTTTTTTTCTTGTGATTCAAAACTAATAGTCATATCTTTGTTAATAAATAGTTTTGCCTGGAGAATCCCAAGACTCAGCATCTAACGATTCTCCTGTTTTCTGGTTAAGCATTAGATGTTCCACTTCAACTAAAAAGCAGCAGAACCTAACTCTTTCAAAGCCCTTTTAGTCAGAATGAACTGGCAACAATGTGCATCAATTAATTGATAAAAACTCAGAGTAACTTAGCTTTATTTACTTTACTGCACTGTACATTTCTGCTTTAAAACAGAGTACAGCATTTCTATAATTTCCTTCAAGATTTATCTGTAAATAGGCAGTTTGTCACTCACATCCATGGGTAACTACATTCTGGCCATAGAATAGTCACTCTGTTGTTAGTATAAGTCCAAGGATTTTTGTGTTTTCATCAGAGTAACTGCAATCTGGATCTGGCAGAAGATTTACCAAATTTAAATCTGTCACTTTACTTTTTATTCTGTAATGTCTTAGCAAAAAAACAAAGATAGTACTGAGACCATACCAATAATGTAAGTAAATATCTGTAGCTAGCATTAAATTCTTCTGAGTAATTAGTATGTAATTACACTGTTCCCCGACTATCTAAATGATAATCTGCATGGCTGCTCTGTTTCTGAATTCACTAGGGCAGAGCAAGGTCATGCAGTGATGTGGGTCAAAACACTTTGAACAGAAGCACTCTTGGCACAATAATTTCATTATTCACTATTTAATGAGAGAAAAAAATATCAATTATTGCATTTTTCCTGGAATAGTGGACAAGGTTTTTTGCCTTAGTCTATGATCATTCTTTGAAATTTGATCATCAGGTCAGATCAGGAACTTGTTGTTCATAGATGTTGCCAAACAGTAGGTTTTTTTTTTACATATGGAGTCAGATTCAGGTATTTATTGATATATAACATCTATGTGAAAGCTAAAGAAGCTTCAAAAGGTGAAAGTAGAAGTGAGACTTGAAATTTACAGCTACCAGATTTAAGATACTTCAAAGATTTATACCTGCTATCTGTATAGGCATGCAAAAGTGTCTTTTGACAATAGTTTTCCTCTAACACTTTTGAGCTGTGAGCAAAATCTCTTTTACTTACTATTTTTGGGATGTTCAGACTCTTATCTAATAGAGCATGAAGAATTTTATCCTAAAAAAGCCCTAGCAAAAGTAAGTAAACCAACATACTGGGACCAGGGGTAGCTAACAGAAGCAAAAAAGAAAGCAGTCAGTGCTTAAGTTCTGCCCTACACGTCATATTTATGAACACATACAAAAAGGCATCAGAGGAAAAATAAAAAAAAAAAAAAAAAAAAAAAAAAAAAAAAAAACCAAACAAAAAAACAACAAAAAAAAATCCAAAAAATCAAAGACATAATTTTGAAATGAAAGGTAAATAAAAAGTGACTTAAACAAGGTTAAATACTTAAATACACTCCCCTAAAAATAACAAAGAACTAAGACAACAAAAGCAGAACTTGATATTAATAAAATTAAACAAGAAAATTGCATTAAATAAATAGTGCTTTATAATAAGATACAAATAAGTGGAAGCAAAATAAAGGGGATATTCTGCTTGGTAAAACCAAAGATCCTCAATTTATTGTAAAATAACACTATGCAGGAATAAATCTATACAGACAACAAAAAAACATTCAAGTTATCTGCATTTGAGAGAAGAATTCAAGTCTCAGGTGTTGGCACGAATGGCTGCAGCAAGATTTTAAAGGGTTTTCAAGCCACTAATAGTTTTATTTCCTTGGTTTACTTATTTTTACACAAGCAGTTGTAAAGTGATGAGCTACAGGATAAGCACAAAGTGATAATAGAGTTTGATAAGACAGAACATGTTCAGTGCAGTGCAACTCATGCCATATGGTGAAACTAGCAGAAGTTACAAACAAAAGATTGTTAATTCAAGTCCAAAGCTGACCTCCCAGAATTCACAGGGAGAATGTCAGATATAAGGAAGAAAACATCTTTGCCCCATGGCACAATTTGGTGTAAGCTACATTCCAAGAAAACTTATGCCCAATCAATTACTCATCTTCTTTCAAATTGAATACTTTGCCAGATTTTAGTTCAATATCAAGTCAACTCCAGTTCAAGGTTCTCAATACAGTTGCGACATTCTCTCATGAAAAAGATGTATTTCTTCCATCACTGTTTGATAATTCCTCTTTAAAGCTGGGTGGCAATCCTAGCCAAGTCCTAGTCCAAGACTTACTGCAGACCACTGCTAAACCGTCAGAGGATGAAAAAGGGAGAAGCAGGAGGAACAGCAAAACCATCAGAAGCATAGAGTCATTCATTCTTGCAACTCACAAAGCCCTAGGCCTGGTATGTTAAAACACAAGTAACACTATTGCTAAAGGAGAATTTTTACAATACAGACTCTTGCCAAAAAATAGATGCTTCAAGATTATTGGTTTTCATCAGAGAGACCATCATCTGGTACAGTTTTGACATTTCTGGTCTGAGCAGGCTTCGAACTAACAGCTGAAAGAAAAGTCTTTGTTATTCTATGTCTGCCACACACTTCCCTACAGGCAGGGCAAGATTTGCCAATACATTTGTAAAACACTCATGGGCATAACAAGAAAGAGTATTACTACTAAGCCACAGCACTGACTTCACACTTACTAACTCCTCTGATCTCCTCTTCCTCTGCTCCTAATTAGCACATGATGCTTGCTTGTAGGCTTCAGGCTGGAAGCAGTCACACTCGCATCCACTTGAATGCATGGCAGTAATTGCTGTAGCTGCAAAGCCACCATTCAAGTCAGAGGTCCTTCCAGCCCCAGAGGCTTGGGGCAGCTGTGCCTCCTCCTGTCAGCCTAGCTGCAGTAGTGCAAATTAAGCTTAATCTGGGTGACTGCTCTGCTTCCACAGCCATTTTGTAAAAAGTAAGGGCCTAACTCCCCATTGCCTTGGGCAATGTGCTGTCATTTACCTCTATGCAAAGTGAGTATAACATACCGTTAGAGCAGTACATTAGACAGATGGAAGCTACTAAGATCAAGCTAAGCTAACAATATGAGGAGGTTTTCTCTGAGCAAGAAACTTCAATAAGACACTTATCAAAGTAAGTGTAAAATTTCTGCCTTTCACTGTATTGTAGATTCAGCAGGGGCCAAGTCTTCCACAAGCAAGCCTCTGAGTTGGTATTTTTTAGGCTTCTTCTTTTCCTCATAGCCCAGCAAACACAATCAAGCTGCCATTATAAAGGTATTTTACCAGGCTTACCTGATTCACACAACAGACTACAATGACAAGAGATCTGATGTGAAAGCAGACTGACCCAGAGGAAAGGAATACTAATCAAACACAAAAATTGGTAATGGAAGGAGAAAAAAATCTTGAAATAGCTATGAAAGTAAAAAAATGCTAGTAAAGAACAATTTAATTGTTGGCTTTAATTACAGTGAATCAAGCATGGAGTGAGGGGCTGGTGAGATATGGCAAACAACAAGTCTACTGTCTCCAAAGATGAAAGCCGTACTCCTCTTGCTCCTTACGTATTATAATAAAATAAACCCTTAATGCAGGCGGCAGTATGGATTTGGGAAAAAGGCAAGAAAAGGAGTCAAGGCCATCAAAGTAGTAAAAAAAAATGATGCAATGCAGTACACATTTATGACCTGTAACATTTAACGGCCCAGAAAAGAGACATACCTGATTCCATACTTTTGGTTTTGTCTCTTTTTTTTTCTGATTGTTAGTTCCTGGTTTGGTTTATATCCATTCTCTGTAATTGCACACAATATGCCCTTACTTCTAATTTTATAACTGAGTGTTGGGAGGAGGGAAGAGTATATCAAGATGTAACATATTGTGGAAGGAGAATACACAGCCTGAAAGAAACTGTCTTTGTGCAGCATCTTTCCCTCTACCCAGAGGCCTTGGGGCTGTCATAACATACTGTTTGGAAAGCCAACAGTGCCTAAGTAGTTCAAACATCAGTTATGCTATGTATCCAACCATGTCTGAATTGCAGTCAAAAGCAAAACCATACAAGCTAGCTTTGAACTAAACAGCTTGTGTGCCAACAGCAATGTAGCTCAGCATCACTATGGCTCTTCCTTCACTGTTCCAAATGAATTTCCTGATGTGAACTATAAGAAGAAAATTACAGAGTTCAGCACACCTGTCATTTCAGCTTGAGCAATATTAGTAATAATAACATTTCTTTCACAGTAGAACTACAGTGCCATGTAAGAAGAACATGCTGCATAGAACAGACCTTTTTAATTAATCCTCATGTTTTTCAAGGGAAACATTATTTTTCCTTGTCTAAGCATCAGAGCAATCTAACCATTATATTTGATCAATACTCTATCCATCCATCCACCTGAAGCTATCTCACAGTATGGTGCATTTCTGTCTCTCTCCATGGAATCCCAGAATTTGCTGTTAAATGAAACAGGAGCAGGCACCAGTCTGTGGACAAATGGTTTGGCTTAGCTACATCCACACTTCACAGCACCTAGTATTCATCTTTCCCTGGGTCTCAGTCACCTTAAGTCACGTTTATCATCTCTGTATATTTTATTTACAGTTGAATGTGTCTAGACTACTAAGAAATCTGTGTGAAGTCTATCAATGCTTCACAGTTTGAAACTGGGAAGTATTTTGGAGCCTCTAACTTGTTGCGTAAATGCGGGCTTGTGGGAATGCTTGAGGATGCCAATCTTGCTAGGGTACTGTTGGAGGACTGTACAGGCAGAATTGTTGCACTACCTACCCCTGATGGGCAGGGATATAAGACACATGCTATCCCCCAAATTCCACCTACACATTGTCTCAGAAAATTCTGGCAGGTGTCAAAACCATGACTGGGAGCATAACAGCAATTTAGTAATGTGCATGGTGACAGATCAAGTCCTTAAGCCCACTCTCTGGATCTGGTTTATTTAGCAGTGTAGATAGAACTTATGATACACACATTCCTGACTAATGTTTTTCCACTTCTTTTGTCTTATTCTTTATTAATGCCCCCGGGCAAAAGTTTTGTACAATGCAATTGAGCCAGTGGAATCTTTTAACCAGACCTGACAGACAGCAAATAAAAGCATAAAGACGGGAAGCAAGTATGACAAAATAAAAACCTGATTGCAACAAAACATTACATGCAATTAATGGTAATCCAAATCTGAGAAGGAAAAAAAGGCTTAGATAGCCATGGCAGCAGTATTTCCACTGATATGGTGACCTATTCAAGCATTCAAGTTATTCTGTCCCCAGTGTCACAGATCACTGTTAGAGCTAAGCTACAAATGATGTTCTAGGGTTATGGGGCTTGTTTGCTTTTATTCCCCTCAAAAAAAAGGAAAAGAAAAAAAAAAAAAAAGGACAAGCTAAAAATCCAGCTGCAAAAAGAGACAATAACAGCTGCTTTTTACTGGCAAAATGCGCTAGCATTTCAGATTGGTCTTTGTTGCTTTGCAATTAGTTATGAATTTTTGAAGCCCTTCTCTCCTTGCAGAGAAGACACAATAGAGATGACAAGGACTGATCATGGTGCGTGAACCAACACTCCCATTTGTGGGCTCTGATGCAGTTGCAATTCGACTAACAACATCTGAGCACTGATCAGTCTCTGGCACAGAAAACCTGAAGTAAGAATAAATATAGACTGTAATCACATTTATAAAAACACCTACAAAGAAACTGAAAGCTAATGAATATGTGCAAAAAGGATGTGCCCTGTTTTTCTAGGGACATTCACATTACGAGTTATTTTGCTACAGTTAGTCTTCTAGTAAATGAAGGCAAAGTCATTATCTGCTGACCAGTACAATTAAAGAAGTGATTACTTTAACAAGTAATTGGTAACAAAATGCCGAACCAGTAATCAGAAGCACAGATCATATGTTTTTAAATATGACCAAATCGTTTGCATACTGTTTCTGTGCAATAAATTAAAGCCAAATGGAAAATCTGCTGACAGGAAACAAGTAGCAATAAGGGTAGAGCAATATGTTAAATCCTTCATTCTGGCTCATTTAGGTAATGTTGCATTCATTTTAGATTCATGAGTAGAAGCTTTTACAGATTGGGCATGCATACCATAAATCTCAGGTTATCTATTATTAGGTGGCATTCTGCTGTTTGCAATTGTACATGTTTACTTTGTGCATAATTAACTGCATTATAGCTATCTGTGTTCTGCACAGAATTTATACTCAGGCTCTCATCAAAATAAATGACTCTAGAAAGTAGGGCAGTTCCATTAAGCTCTCTGCAATCTGCATTTTCAAATACTGGTTCTCAGAAAATGGAGTTAGAGCTTTGATTTTTCCAACTGCAATCAGAATAAAATCCAGTCTTTCAAAAGGTCCCATGTTTGTTTTCCAGGGTATTTCATCAAATCTCAAAGTAATAGTTGGAAAGCCAAGGGGTGGAGATGCAGTAAAGCTGAGAATACCTAACAGAAGCTGGGATGACACATTTCTATAAAAATAATAAGTACAGAGCAGATTTGGACAAGCAAGTGATCAGTGCACAGCTCCATACTACAAATCAAAAACTTCACCCCACAGTTTTTCTATTTCTGTGCATGCTTACCACTACTAGGTCAACTACTTCCATACACTTTCTTTATACACTGTATGTCAGCAAAAGCTCCCAGATTTCTTTTTCCATGATACAAAATTGGATGAAGGAGAGAAAAATAAAATACAATAAGGACTAAAGAAAGGAGGAAAAACTGCTAATAAAATAATCAGGCTCAAAGAAACAGGGAAAAGCTGCTAAAATTGATGCCTACAGCCACAGAATGAGACAAGTTATAGAGAAGTGGTGAATTTGCTTCATGGAATTGCAAGCTGATGTCTTTATTTTTTTTTAAATGATATAGGTGCTACATAAAGAATATTTAGTACAAATGGAGACATGCAGTGAATATTATTTTACAGCTGATCTGCTGCATAAAGAGAGTGTTTCATAAAAGGAGTTTTCCAAAAACTGATTACTGGAAATACGTGGGGAGAAATCTTATAACTTACTCTTGTGTTTGAAGGAAATATTGTCATAAAATGTGGCTATCATGATGAAGAATACTATAAATACTCATAAGAAGAAAATCTCTCAGATAAGGCACCTTTAAGCTAAAAAGTATGAAGAATATATATGACTCACTGATGCTAATTACCTTCCATTTTCCCCCATAAGATTATGTGCCGATACACGAAGGAAAAAAAAAATGCAAAATTAATTGCAAAGATACCAACATGTGCTTTTTATAAATTTTGTTGTTTATGTTGTTTTACAGGTTGCCATAATGTAAATTTACATTTTGTTCTCACAAGCAATTATATGCTACATTCACTTTAGGTGGGAGAGGGAAATTTTTGTTTCCTGGTTTTCCTTTTTGCTTTTGGGACAGCAGTGGGAGGGTCTCCTTATTATTTTTCTAATTGCTTTTCCTGGAAGTATTTTCCCTCAGTCCCCAAACTTCATCCCCCAGAGAAGTCTGGTATGCCTGATTCATGTAATGTCAGCATGTAGTCAGATTAAAGATATAGATATATGTTTCTACAGCCTGGAAAATGGTATGGTTTGTTGTGTTGTTTCTTTTTGTTTTTTTTTTTTTTTTTCCCCTACAAACTCTTCATTATTTAAAAGTACGTATCAAAATCAAAACATGTCACATTCTGCAATTTGATGCCTATATAATTTTAAATCACCTGGATGTTATGGAAACAATAATTAGTAGCAATGCAGCTATGTAGTGAATATTATTTTACACTGATATGCTTCATAAAGAAAGTGCTTTATAATAGAATTTGCACTCAGACCTCATATTGATCAATCCCAATGTATTTTTCTGCTCCCTTTTGTTTTTGAAATACAAGGGTTAAGCAGATAGCAAAAAAGTTTCTACTGCGGGATTTCCCAGGCTGAGATTTATCTATTTCTTACCAAGTCTGCTTTATAGGTTGCCTTTCAGCAAAAGACCTCATTATTAAAAATTCCTTTTGTATTTTCCTATAGAAAATTTAACATATACAGACACCTAAATTTAAATAAAGGGGTCATCAAAACACATTAAGGACACCATGGAACATTTAGAATTTTCTGTTTATTTCCCATTGATGCTTTCAAGGGCCCCTACTTTCACCCCCGCAAGCACCATTGTATAAGTTGAAACACAAATCTGTATTCATCAAACAGCTACTCCAGCAGAGTCATCCTTTTCATTTACAAGCCCCCGTCATCTTTCTTGTAAGAAAGAATTAAAAAAAAAGGAAAAAATAAAAAGGGATTAAAAAAAAGATGGATCTCTTCAAAAAGAAATGGAATAAAACTGTAGACATTAAATGCCACTGGGACACATGCACATCCAAGGGGCATCTGTATTAAATAAGTACAGCTCAGAGTCTCTAAGCAAACTGCTCATCTCAGCTGTGATCAGATTCAATACTTCAATTTGTGTACCTGCTTCTGTAAAGAATCATAGCTTCCTGGTTTTCAGGCAATTTGCTCATTTTCATTAATTGAGCACTCGGTTCCTTACAACTTTTGTTTCCTCTTGTTATGATTAGGTAGCATGTGCATATTATATATACATGTTTTGGGTCTGGCTTAGATTGAGTTAATTCTCCCATAGCAGCCCTCTTAGTGCTTCATATTGGTAGCTAGAAAGGTGTTTTGGCTGCTGTTGAGCTGGGCTCACAAGGCAGCAAGAATCTTCCCAGTGTCCTCCCCTCACCAGTAGGCTGGGAGTGGGAAAAATTTTGAGAGGGGGCACAGCTGGGACAAATGACTTAAATTGTCTGAAGGGCTATTCTGTACCATATGATGCCTGCTCAGCAATTAGAAAGAAAGGAGCAAGAAGGGGTGGGTGGTTTTTATTATTTACAACATTCATCTTCTGGAGCAACTGCTGCATGTACTGAAGCCCTGCTTCCTTGGAAGTGGCCAAATATTGCTTACCTATGGGAAGTAAAGAAAAGCTCCTCTGTTTTCCTATGCTTCCACATGCAACCTTTGCTTTCCCTTTATTAAACTTCCTTGAGCTTCACCCAAGAGGGTTTTTTCCATCTTATTTCCCCTCACACTGTCCTGATGAGAAGGGGAGAGACAGAGCAGCTTGGTAGACACCTGGTGTCCCGCTGGTGTCCAGGTCAAACCACCACAATCTGCAAATTAGTATATATGTATACCTTTACTATGCAATTTATAAACACAAATATACATACACATGCTGCACTGTGAAAGGCTATTTCCAACATATTTTTTAACAACAAATACATACAGAAGCAGGTTTGTTTCAACTAAACTGTTCTATTTGTGATTTTAGCATCCTCATGAGAATATTTTGTGCCATGAGAAAGGTAAAAGATTAAGAGAATGAGAAAGAGATACTTCAGGACTTTTATTAGCTTCACAATGCTGATGATAGTACAGTATTGAAAAGCACACTTAGATGAGATGAGAGCATTTACTAATGAGCCTTCAAATATGCATAGCAAGAACCCAGAAAACAGCATTCTCTGTTTGATAGGCATCTTTTTAAATAATAGCTCATGATTTTAGGATCAAAAACGTTTCCCTTTTTTTCGTAATACAGAGTAGTGCATAAGTTGCTCCTCTCTAATGTCTCCATTGATCTGTAGAGGATTCTCCTTCAGGAACAAAATTAACCAATCTGGCACTTTCTTCTACTTGGAAGTAAGCAATGAATCAGAGAGTATGAAGTTGTGTGTTTACAAGTTATCGTTAGTCAAAATTTAGATAAATGAATACATAAGAATGGCCAGAGAGGGGAAGGATATTCCTGAGCAGCTTCATAGAGCTATCTCAGACTTAAACTATAGTTTGTTTTTGTCCGTGGGAGCCCAGGACAAAAACAGAGTAAGGGCTTCTAAACTCTTCTTTAACCACCTGTGTTAAGAAGCCTCTCACCTAACAGGCCACAGTCATTGATAAGCCAGACATATGCGTATGAACCACTGAAGCCTGGTTCCCTTGCTAGGCAGTGGAAAGAAAGAGGTGTTTCCAAGCTTGGAGGCCTATTTTAGACAGCTCCTATGTGATGAGTTGTTCTGAATGCCAGAAAACCTCTTTCTCTGACAAAGAATATAATTGAGATACATACCTTTGTAATAGCTACCCACATTGTAGATGTCTGTAATTTGGTTAAATGAATCCAAAATCATTTTCTGCCTTAGTTCTCAGTATCCATATTAGTTCTATTCAAGCAAGATCTTAACCCTAATTATTTCTCAGGTGCTGTAGCTTCCTGTAGCCTACAGTGACAAATTTTTTATTTATAAACCAGTGGGGACCGAAATCCTGCAACAGCAGTGTTTGGTCTGTCCAGTTGAATCATTCTAGAAAATAATGTGTATCAAAACTCATAGTCTGAGTAACTAAGCAGGTAATATCTGACTGCTGGTTCCATTTTTTTGAGCCTATTCTGCCTAGATAATGTCTAACAAATGTGATTTTTCCTTTCAAGTTTTTTTCATGTTGTTGAAATAGCTCCAACTTATTTTTTCTCCAGAAATGTTTTGTGAATGAGAACTGTCTTACTCTGCCTCTTCTGATAGTCTGTATTACTGAGAAAACTAGGCCACAGGGAAAACAGGCTGCTGAACTGCTGGTGGTGAGACTATGTGAGGTCTAACTGCAAAAGTTTCCAGTGATTCACTCACCAAAGCAAGGAGACTTTAATCCTGTTATGAACTTACTCTAACAACTACATTCACATCCAGGTTGATCTTAAAATCAGTGGAAGAAACTCTTTGTAGGCAGTTAAAATGCATCTCTATTCACGAGACAAAAAGTCCTGTTCCTGTACGAGTTAACATGTTTCAAGAACAAACAGAATCATGAATGCTTAACATATGAAAGTAGGAAAAAGCAAGAAATAATTGGGAGAAAATTTATTTTATCCCAAACGTCCATTATAATGCCAAACATTCTTCAAATGGACTGGTTCTACATCCTGCATGTCTAAACCACAGAAGTTTCTATTTTTCTCCAATAGTTACAAAGGAAAACTCCAACGAGAAAAGCAGCTGAAGATGCCTAATGAAAAGCTAAGCAACATGAAGGCCACCATTCCTGTTTCGTGACTGAGTTTTTATTCTTTCAAATATTGCATGTAAATTTAGAGCTCAAGTCTAGCTTCTTTGGTGACTTGTAAATATTAACATTTATTATCTTGGGTATACTAGTCAATGCTGCATTTACCTTGCTGATTTTTCTTATTCTGGGATTTTGATCAAAAACTCTATTGGGAAAAGTTATCTTCTGTCCTGCTACTTTTGCTTATTCAAGGTAGCAAGTTGCTTTCTCATGGCAAAATTTGTTCTCATTTCTATATTATGCTATGGTCAGACTAAAATCCTGAGACTGGTTTTCTCAACAATGGTAAGCTGTTATGTGTGAAAGTGATGATTGCTTAGATGTATATTCCAGAATGTGTAAGTGCAAATAAAACAGCTTATATTTAAAATTTATGTCACTGATTTCTCCTATAGTAGGAAGAGGTGTTATAATGCCCTGGGCA
The DNA here is from genome assembly GCA_032466535.1 of Forpus xanthops. Taxonomy (NCBI): domain Eukaryota; kingdom Metazoa; phylum Chordata; class Aves; order Psittaciformes; family Psittacidae; genus Forpus; species Forpus xanthops. The sequence goes on along the minus strand of JASSUY010009142.1, from coordinate 8,920 downwards.
TTTGTAAGTATTCTGTAAAGGATTAGGTTATGAAAAAGAGCTACTAGCATTGACATTCATCAGAATCATTTCACAATGTCTTCCAGATGTGCAGATTCCAAATTATGCAGAGTTTACTTAATGTTTGATGCTTCTATGTGATTTCTCCACTCTTTAAAAATTAATTTGTTCACACAGTCATTGAAAATGAACACTCTAAAGCCGTACGATATAAAGAACTGATGAAATTTGTATGAGTATTAACAGGGGTCACCCTTGTCTGTTTTTCACAGAAGTATGCTTGAATCCATACTTAGAGCTCAGTTCAGTTTGCTTTCAGAACGTGGTAGTAATTTGTACCAAAGCAAGGTATTTGCAGCTGTAGGAGCTGTTACAAAGCTAACTTCAACTTTTGTTTGTAAACATCAAATCAGGAAAATAAAAAAGCATATTCAGTTCCACTGTAAACACAAATACTTCTCAAACATATTGCCTCACAGTCAGGTTCACTGAGGTTGAAAGCATTTTTCATAGCCATAATCCCCTATATGTTGCACAACTAAAATATTCTGATATCCAATTAATTTCTTGCACACTTGAAAAGTCATCTTAAGCCAGACTCTATATTAATCATATCACTAGTATTGACTGTTTCATTTATTTTCCAATCTCAGTGTCTAAGGAACATTTGAATGAAAGACATGTCAGCCCATAATGCCTGGCTTCTATTCAGTAATAGGAACGACAAATGTATAGTCTACTGCAATTTATGTCAAACCAGTGTCATGTTATTTTTAAACTGTATTTGGTAGGGAGATTGAAATGTTGTGAATAGGGCTATCAGTCTCTCTACCACCTACAACATCTTGCGAGACAATTTTCATCACATTTGAATAATGTTTTGGCACAGGAACACTTTATCTCTAAGATCTGGAAGCAGCACTTAGACACAGTTTTCTTACATTTATCATGCCCTATCCATTCTGAAAGAATTAATAGAAACATGTCATTTTCCTTTCTGTCTGTCTGGAAGTTTTGCTCCAGTAGGGCGCAGACAACCAGAAATAAAATTAGGCATTCTGCAATAACTTATCCAAACACACAGTAAAAAATAACACCACGTCTTCCCCAAGGAAAAGAGACTACCATGTTTTAACATTTGTGCCTTCTGTCTCTGTAAGTCATAAAAGGAAATTATCTTTACTGTCACCCACAGCCGACTAATGCATGACAAAAGAGCAAGATATATTTATATATATTACATATAATGGAAGATGGAGTACATCCTAAAGAGGAGATTTCATTGACAAAAGAGAAAGAACTTCTATCAAAACCTAATGAAGACATCTCCCTAAGGTTTGGCAACACCCTTTTATACAGAGCAATGTGAATTAACATTGCCTGTATTCTAGTCTACACAGCAGTCAGGAGCTTATCTGCAAATAGTGGCAGATCACCATGACAACTTATATCAGTCTGAATGTTTACAATTTGTTGTTTCCAGTAGAAGTTTAAATTCTGTTCCTTCCTCAATAATCACAACACATAAAGACTGAACTTAAACCCTATGTATTTCTCTTTACTGTCTAGAGTTATATACCTTTTCTGATTTAAGCTTGTCTGTCTATCATATCCTTAACTTGCATTAAATTTCCATTAACAATGATGTGAGCTATGCATAGGAAGAGGAACTGTAAAAATGAGGATAAAGAAGTTGCCTCTTGCCAAAAAACTTTTATAAGTGGCAATGTTTTCATAAGACATAAGTCACATTAAAAAAAAAAATAGAAAAAAAAAAACCAAACATGTCAAGAATACAGCTAACATAAATTTATATAGTAATCAGAATTCACGTACTTTCTTTCTAATGAAACATTAATGAGCCATCAGTTGCACAAGACAAAAAAAAACAAAACAAACCTGAAAAATGCAAGCAGAAAAAAGTGCAAATTAGTTTGTTAATTTTAATTTCTCCTCCTTTTTATCAATTGTTTTTAGATGCTTTTTATTTATGTTTTTATTTTTTCCTAATTCAGCAAAATACCATTTATATTTTATTATTTAATAAATAACTCAATGTCTTAGAATTAGTGGGAAGTGCTTGGATCAAGGGAAATCAGTCTGCTAATCCTAAGGATCTTATTGTACATGCCATTCTCATTTCCTTACTAGAAGTGGAATTGTTACTATTTTGAATGAGGAGGGCAATGCTTCTCCACATTAATCACCATTATTCTTCATTATTTAACAGTCAGAAGAGTCAGATCCAATCCTTCACTTGTTTTGACGCATCCCTGAATACAACAGCTTTGAACTTTCAATGTTCAAAGTGAAAATTTAGAAGAGATACTGCAAAAACCTTAAAGTAACACTTATCTGCTCAAACATGTCTGTTTCAGCTTAAAACAGAAAGGAAACAGGAAATATTTTAAGTCTAAGTACCACAATGATGTGCCGCCATACATGGGATCATTTTGAACAGTTAGTATTTACGTAAAAGCAGACTGTGAAAGAGCCAAAGGTCCATCTAGATCAGTATACTGACTGCAATCATAATGTTATGCCTTGAAAGGTGAGAATGAGGAAAGTGTCTATAATGCTTTTTCTCCTATCCAGTTATTTTCACTTCAGTTCCTGATTTAAAAAGATGTTTTATTGTCATAAATATGGCTACTAAGTTATGATTACAGGAGGACATAGTACCTTCTAGATTAAAAAAAAAAAAAAATGTCCAATTAAAAAGGCAATTGAACTATCAAAAGTAATTTAGCCTATACAGTGAGGCTTACATGGGTTAATTTGTCTTGATTCTCACTGAATTATGCTATATATAGCTGAGCCAGTTGGACCTACTGCTCTTGAAGTTAGCTAATTTAAACCTAGCTCTACATTAACATGATGTCATTACACCAACTGCAGCATAAAACATTATGTCTTTTTTTTTCAGAAACACTGCAGTGTGAGTTGGTTCTCCACAGGTAGATATCCCAACACCCAAACATATTCTTAAAAAACAGAAGTTTCTTGACTTTCTCTATTAACTAGGGATGAGCGTATGCCATGCCTCTTGGATGAATAATAACTAAAGGCAGGAGTAACACATATCCCACCCTTGTCGCATCAACATGCATCACTGTTTTCAAGTATTGTTTTCTGGTCTAGTTTTCTAATATGTCTAGTATTCACTATAACCTTTGTTATTTGGTGGGAAACAGAATATGTTGGAGATCCAAATGCGGAAATCTTTCGAGCAGGTAAATGAAACTATTCTGGGGACAAAAATTTTTAATGCAAGCTCAATAGTTTACCATAAATTCAGTCAAAGGTATTTAATAATGAAACACACTATTGCTCACATATGCTCTCTGTAGTTTCATCTCAGACTTAGGCAAATTTAGAAAAAAAGTTGTACTGTTGTTAGCACACCTATTTATTGTTCCATTGCTGCAGCTTTGTTAGAGATACAGACACAGGTCATGTCTTTGACGGATTGAGGCATTGACATTGCTAGTACTTAGCAAATCCTTTCAAATTCATCTAAAAAAGAGAAATTTTGAAGTCATCTCAGCAACCTTCTCTGTTTCATAGCCTGGACACGAGGCAAGTAATTATTAATTTCACTGTGTTTTCTGAAACCACTTATTTAAATGAGCAGAGACAATCTCTTCTCTAAGGACACTAATTCTGTAGATTTTATATGGCTGATCAAGTTCACTAACTTGTTGCTGAAGAAGCAATATTACTTCCTTTGAAATCTAATAAACATAGTCTTTGGCAAGGTACAGCACTGCTAGAGTTGTTACCCTTTCAATGAGGTGTTACAGGGAAGGCACATGTGCTTGCATCTCGAAGATGGAAGTCAAAAAGACCCCCAGTAGTACTACATTCATGCTAATCCTGGTGTCCTTATCAGTGTTCTTTTATCTACCAAAAAAGCCCTGATCTTAGGTCCTGTAAACTTGTGTCAGTGCTGAACACACTGCATGTTGCAACAGGCAACATTGTGATTGCACAACCCTTTTCTAACCTTATATACTGAAACACTGCGATGCTTCACATATGAAGTTGCTTTTGTAGAAACAGACCTCTGCCAAAACCACACACCTGATCTTTCTGAATTTAAAGAAACTTGTGCTTCTACTCTTCAGAAGCAACTTTCTTGGTCCAGTCTTTAGAAAGAACTTTCTCATAAATAATCTGGGAAAAATAATTTACTTGATGCCTTGTGAAATGGGCGCAAAATCATAGGCAGACCCCTTAAATTTGTCTTTGTGCTGTATGGATGAGCCAGGATCCAATCTCTAGAGAGCTGCATCATGATCTGATTTTTTTGATGCAAGGCTGATTTCTAATGTAATTCAGAAATGTACGGCACCCCGGCATGCATAAAATCAGTGAAGGACTCCATTTACTCTTATCTCTGTGTAAAGCTTCAGCTCTTCATTCTCTTCTAATATGCATCCAAATGACTTTAAGTCCTCTCTACATTCCAGTCTTAAACTGATATTTCATTTATTTCTCCTCTGTGTTGTTTGTACTCAAGAAAAATAAATAAGAGAAACTTCATTAGATATTCACTTTGACATTCAGGGCCTGGAAGAAATAACATTAGCTTCATACTTATCCATCTGTTTTTCTGTTTTAGCTAGAGAATCTCTACTTATAATTTTGTAAGGATGTGTGGGCGCCCTTCCAGTTGTGCCATTAAAATCCATTGCACCCTAACAACATACTAACTAATGTGCTTTGATGGTTCTGCACAAAAAACTGCAATGAAAAATGTGTCCCAGAATGAAAAAGGTTGTAATTCAAAAGTAAAAGTCAAGTGATGTCTCCTACTTTCTTCAGTTGGTATGAAACCTCAGTTTAACATAGCCACAACATATTTAAATAATAATAGTTTGAATTTCAGAAAAGAATACATAAAGTGTGCTTTAAAGCCAGCTCTCAGAAGAAAAAGGCTGACCACTCATGTTGCCTGGCAACTCCATTTTGTTACAGGGAATCCAATATCGGATTGTTATGATTCAGGTAGTTAGTGAGAAGTAATAATTTGCAAGAAAAAGATATTAATACCTATTTTCATTAGGAACTACACCTTTATACTAAAATTGGTCAGAAGTAGTCCAGAGTCAGCCATCTGCCTGACTGGTTTTGTTTGAATGAAATGGCAGTTAAACATTGTACTGTCAGCAAGGTATTGATGGAACAACAAAATGTTTCAAAAATTAACATGAAGCAGGGACTGGGGGAGGGTGTGTGAAACAGAATCTTCCTTGGTCTTTCACACTGCTAAGACAGTAACATATAACATGTTTAATAATATGTCCTATCCAAGGATTTCAAAGCAGAGACCTCTGCAAGCATTCAAGTTAGAAATTATAAATTATCATTTCAGTCCCAAAGGGGAAGACCTTCCACTGATCACATTTAGCAATTTGGGGTTTTTCCTTTTGCACAATTTTTTAATACTGTTTTTTTTTCTCTTACCCCTCATTTTTTTATTGCCTTTTGGGGGGGTTTCTTTTCTTGTTTTCCTTTTCTGTGAAGCACTGATAATCAGCACTTTGGGAGACAATTTAGGTATTAAAATGACAAGGTTGTGTCTGCTCCAGCTCTGTGCTCCTATGTAACATTTCGGTGGACTAATGCCATTTTAGGCAGTCTGACTCAGAGACAAACTGACTGGTAAGAAAAAGGCCCTAGTGGGTCATTACGTTTTTTTGGTTTTTTTTTTTTTTTTTTCTGGATATTAGTTTTTGTTTCAGTATAGGCCTTTAAGCAGTTCACGAAGATAAAAAACAAAGGCACTTCATCAACATACCCAAATCAAATGCTTGTTTACATTTGCTGAGTTCTGACTTCTTATGTCCAAAATGTTAAAGTGAGCTCTATTCATAAAGCTTTGTGTCTCCATCTGCCTTTTTTATCCTTAGGAATTGCATTTGCAGACCTTTTAAACTTCTCCCAGAGGAATTATTACACTCTGATGTATTGTAAGCAAGTATCATCCTACAAGCTTACAGCTCATGTCTATGGTGGATACAGCAGAGCAGAAATCAGTTCCATCCAGACTGTAAGAAGCTGGTTTGGCTTCTTGAATCAGTGTTTTCTTCAAACATGAAGTACCAATTAATATGCTTCATTTTAATCCTGCAGACAGTCCCACTGAATTATGACTCCCCTTGAGCTCTACAGAACTGATCTCTCAGAGAGGCAAGAGAAAGATTGGAAAATGAATAGGATATTGCACTTCTCGCAGTGTATCCTCACAGCTGATACCAGTCTGTGGCTGAAGAACATACTGAGTGAAAAGGTATATCTACACATTCATATTAAATAATCTCTTTTAAACTTCTTTGCCATTAATTCATCTTACTGCTTTCTACTTTCTCATACTTGTGGCTTCTGGAGCTACAATAGAGCCTAGTCTTAAGTCTGTGTTGCATAAAGAAGAAATCTTTTTGTTTAATTCTGCTGCCTGTTAAGTTCCTCTGGTGTTCTCTGATATGAGAAATAGCCACCTTGTCTTCCCTGCATATCTTTTATCATCATTTCAATACCTTAGGAAAAAGTAGTCTGTCACTACAGACTCTGCAGATTAAGTACAGTGGATAGATATATGTTTTTATATAATCTACCATAAGATCACCTATTTCTTTCCCATGTTAAAGTATCTTCTATTTAATGATTGTACAGAAATCATTCCATACATTCAATTGCATCTGCCACCACTACCTTTACCTCTTTCTTTTCCTCATTCTTTCTCTTTTCTTTTTTTCCAAGCAGAACCAAACTCACATGAAGTATTCAAGATTTACCTCACCAATGACTTCTGTGTAACTAGGTTTTCTTATTTTATTCCTTTCTCAATAAGGAATTCTCAGATTCTGTTGACAAAATGTCTGCTGTTGACTACTGAACATAAAGGTAAGTAAGTACTCATATATCTGCTGCATTAGAGTTTAAGGATGTTTGTGTATTTTCTAATGTCAGGAATGAAAGAAAAAAGGCTCTAATTTTTATCAAGCGTCAACTCATAGTGATCACATACTTTTTTATTTTGGGATAGTTATGTTCTACTTGATATGTTTGAAATCTCATTCTGCAGTAGTCAGAACCCTCAATCATCCCAGGAGATTGTTTGAACTCAAGACCAGCAAATATCACATCGTATCTAAAATGCTGAGCTGATGGCAACAGAACACAGAATTCTGTGCAGCTGGAGCATGTTCAGGGATAGATATTTTAGGGGGTAAATTGAAATTCATCTCTGAATAGCTCAGAACTAAGCTATTTATTATTTCAGCTGAAAGGCCTATTGCTGCTGAATGGTGTAGTCCAAGTATCCTGTCACTGGTCAGATGAACCATTAAGGAACAGGATGTGCTGATGGTGGAAGAATGGTTAATCTTAAAGGAGATCATAATATGGCTGCCATTCATTGTACTCAAAAAAAAAAAGATCAGTGTTATAAGCAAAGAAAAGCCATATCTACTTAAAATGTACAAGGCTAAGCCAACTGTTAAAATACCAGGTTATTATTATTTGTATCTTCATCTGCTCTTCTTCTCCAGTGACAAGAACAGCTATAGCTACATATTTTTTTCTTATTAGAAGGGTAACTTCTCACCACAGCTTTCACCATAATTCTGTGATGCATTATTCTTTTTATCTGAAACTTATTGTGAGAACTATTGGTAGCAACAAGGATCCAGTTCAAACATTCCTTTCAAAAACTCCTTTCAAAATTAACAAATGTACCATTTCCGGATCTTGCTTTCAGAACCCTGATTTCAGCTTCTTTTTCCTTCCCTGTGCCAGGATTTTGGCTTCCTGAGCTCGGAGACAGGTTTTGGCGTCACTGAAAGGCTTTCAATCACAGAGCTGTGTGGAAAGAGCTTTATAAGATAAAGCAGCAAAACGTGGAGTTATCACTATCTTTTTTCAGAATCTGCATTTAATCCTTAGCATTCCCTATTGGTCCTTTCTTGCGCTACAGTGTGGCTACACTCTTGCTGACCACACACCTAGCTGATCCAGTCTGTTTTCCTCACCTACAGATTTCACTTCCAGGTTAGACGTCAGTAAGTCTTGTCTCATCACTATAGACTTGTCTGACATTCAACGGACTTTTCTCTAACCCTGGATATGTTACCATCACCGGTGCTGCTGCACTCATCTTTTTCCAGCACAAGGGACTGGACCCTTGTCAGTGAGACCCTGCCCTGCTGGCCTTGCTGTTGCTCTCAGAGTCCAGTTCCCCTTCCTGTGCAGAGCAGTTCCTCATTGCTCCCTAACAATCACCTAGAAACTTGGATGATCACACAAATTCTTCAAGCATTCTTAAATAAACAAGATTTTGTTGAAACTGAAAGAAAACAAAAATGACTATTTGGAAAAAAAAGACACAATTTAATGTGCTAGCAATAAGTAAATCCTTATTTATACAAACAGAGGCAAAATGGTCAGCATGCTGGTATCTGAGGTATATGTACTCTCCCACTGTACCCACACCTGAGAATATGCATATCAGGCTGATATACAACTCCTTGAGACAGTAGTTATTACCTTCAGGTGCGACTCAGTCATAACTTGCTGCACTGGTAAACTGTGTCCCAAAGCACATGGATACTAAAAATGCAGACAATGTGGTTATGATGATATACTTCTTGTCACCTCTGCAAGTGAAGCTGGACTTATCATCAGTAGATGCTTGGAGAGATTTTTCATCTGACATATTTATTCTACATGGCTCAAATATGAATATATAATGAGTTTAGATGCAATTACACCAGGAGTGTGAAAGTGATGATATTTAAAATGCGTATAGATAACACAGAATCATAGAAAAGGACTCCATTAGGGACTGTAGTGATAGGACAAGGGGTAATGGGTTCAAATTTAAACAGGGAAAGTTTAGATTGGATCTGAGGAAGAA
>JASSUY010009141.1:0-10911 GCA_032466535.1 Forpus xanthops | reverse complement strand
CCGGGCGCGCGTCGCGGGCTGAGGTGGAGGGAGGGGGTAAGATGGCGGCGCCCGTCCTGCTGCCGGTGTCGGTGCCGCGCTGGGAGCGAGTGGCCCGCTCGGCCGTGTGCGCGGCCGGCATCCTGCTGTCCCTGTACGCCTGTCACCTGGAGCGGGAGAAGGGCCACGACATCCACTACCAGGCCCTGTGCGACTTCAGCGAGCGGGTCCGCTGCTCTGCCGCCATCACCTCCAGGTGAGGCGGGAATGGGACCCGTCGTCGCCCTCAGGCTGCCGCGCGGGGAAAGGGGATTGGGGTCGGGCCACGGAGCGCTGCCTCCGGTACCTTGCGGGCTAAGGCGGGGGGTGCTGTGAGGCCGGGTTAGGGCTGCGAGGGCGCTCGGACGGGCGGCAGGAGCCGGGACCCGTCGCTGGAAGGGGCTTCCTTGTGGCACGGAGGGGGACGGGCGGCTGGGTATGTGGTGGGGCCCGCAGGGCGGGCAGGCAGGCCGGGCAGGAGGGTGCCGAGGCTCCGGGCTCAGGCAGCCCCTTGGCTGGAGGGTTGGTGTGGGAGCGGCGTTTTGTCGGGATCGCCGCGGGCCGGAGGGTGAGGCACCGCAATTTGCGTGCTGTGATCACCCGTAATTAGCTGGAGCGACGGGCGGTTTAGTGGTGGATGTGTGTGACAGCGAAACGCTCCGGGCGTGACTGGTGGTTAAGGCCAACGTAAACACGTACGGTTGTCGATGGTTGGGTTTGTGTTGCTTTAACTGAAGTGCCTGAATTGGGGTTTTCATGTCCAATGTCACCTGGCAGCGCAGAAGATTGTCTTTGTGGTACAGAGGAAGTGTTAATTGAAGAGACATTTGTAAAGCTGCAAAAGGCCAGTCCAAATCCTCCTTTATTTTACAGGCTTCCTGTCAGTAATTTAGTGCTTGCTTTCTGAAGGCCAGTGGCTCTTATTTCTATTAAGAGCGTCGATATGTAAGTTTTACTGTGCTGGTGGCTTGGCCTGTTGTCAAGTCAGTAGTTGAATGAATTGCAATAATGAAAAGACTTAACCTGCTATATAGTTACAAGTGCTACCAAGGTGAGCGTAGTACAGGAAATACTTTCAGGTGTAATTTGGCCAAGAAACTCTCCTAAAAGCATGTTCTCAAGCATTTCAGCTGAAGTAAGAGGAGTTGTTCAGCAATATCAGAGCTGCTCTGTGCGTGTGTGTCTGTATGTGTGTATATATGCATATAAAGACATACACAAAGGCATACACAAGGCTAAGAAGTAAACCAGGTAAGGAGCTGGGAAGGGAGGCTTTTGATTCTTCAGCAAATGCTTCATTTTTTTTTAATTAGAATTTTACTATTATAATTTTTAATGCCTTCAGCTGAATGAGTGCTTGAGATGCTTCCCCTTTGTCCCCCTCAGTGTAATCTGCATCAAATCTGTCACTGCTTTTACAAAGGTACTTGCTGTATCATCATAACAAGGCAGCAAGGGAGGACCTGCCCCTTGTCTGTCAAGGGGGAGGCCAGTTAAATTGTTTAGGCAAAACATACAGGGAACTCTTAAAACCATTTCCTGGTGGCAGAAATGAGATTGTGTTACACTACAAAGAGATGTGTATCTCTGGATGCCTGCAAGGAGGCTCTTGTGATTGAACAAGGGCCTTAACTCTGCTTTTCTCTCTGCCATCAGGTCATTGTTAGTTTGTGAAGATGCTTGTTCTTGTCTCTATTTGAGAAGTGTCCTGAAATGAGGAGTTTCAATATGAACAGGAAGACTTCAGTTAGCTTGCCAGATAACTTAAAAGTTAAAATTGAGCATAGGTTACTGAGATTAAACCACCTGAGTACCATCAGGAATCTGTAAATGAGTAAATTTCACCATAGTTATCAAGGTAAAAAGATTAATGGGGATTTAAGCACCTAAATAGCCTCTGTAGTTGTCTGTTCTTGTGTAGAATTGTTCCTTCGTTTGCTTTTTATTATTGTAATGCTACTATGGAGATAGGTAATTTGAAGTAATAGTTTTAATGAATGTTTACTAAATGCTTTGAAGAACTAAAACAATTCAAATTGTATCTTTAGATATTTTTAATTATGGAACAGTGCTTACTAATTGTAGTGTTCATTAGTAACGCTGCAGCTGAAATGTTGAGTATACCATGGTAAGACCTGTAAAAACTGTACTGTAGGAATTTTGTATAATAATATACGCAGTTAGAGATAAAATCAGCTAAAACCTCCCTAACAGTTGCTAGGAGAATCATGCTTAAAGACTGAAGTATTGCAGCTCATGATAACTAGAACAAGTGGGAAAAAGACTTTGTGGAAAAGGAGCGTGCAAGTTCTGTTCAGTCAAACCTTATTTGGAGATGAACGTGCTCCCAACACTGTGCAGGGCAGACAAAAGGATTATGGCTGTAAAAGTAAGTCAAGGGGGCAAGCTGTGAAACTTTGAAGTAAGAACAGCACTGAAAGAAATGAATCTTATTTTCCATGTTGCCACAGTTCATCCATCAGTCATTCTGTCCCCAATTGAATATTCCTTGTTACCATGTCACCAGAGTTTCTCTGAAACTCGATTACTAAAAGGCATTTTTGACTACAGTTTAGATTTCACCAGGGTAGTAGAGTTGCAAATACCGTGTTCCAGCATTTTCACATGTAGTACACATTTAACTTTCATCTGTTTCTTTTCTCTTTAAACTATTACACTGGCAGTTGGAAATCATTTGGTTTTTGATTGGCAAAGTTAACTGCGGAGTTAAATGGGTGACAGACTTGTACTTTGTGGCCTTTACCAGGCTTCTAGAGCATTCATCTGGTAATGTGACTTTTTAAGCTAGATTTGGTGATGGAGCTTGTAATACAACAGTCCTCACATTTTGAGTGTTGATTCCAACAGTGGAACTTGAAAAGGTGCCTCATGGTGTTGGAACTAATTTTAACTGTATAGGGTAATTAGAATAAATCAATGTACTCCTCCCTGAGCTGAGATACTTTGGAACCAAGGTCTGGCCTTTAGAGGGGGCTTTTCTTTTTTCCCACTAATAAACTGTTAACATTTCCAAGTCTTGCTTTTAAGCCAAATCTGGTATTGGCACAACAACAAGAACAGAAATGTTGTAAAGATTACCAGCTTGCAAAGGGAGGAGCATAGAAAAATCTTGTAGGAGAGTCTGACTCATCCAGAAGATTGTGTTGGAGAGATACCTCCCTAGTAGTTCTTATTCAAAATATTCATGGTCAGCATATTTCAAGCTGTTATCATGGAGAAAGTTTATGAAATAGTTTAAAAGCAGCTAAGGACCGTATATAAGGGAAAGTATGAGGGAAACACCTAATATCTTCATTTGGCAGTTTTGTAGATGTTTTAAGTGAATTGCTGTCTCATAATTGAGAATGATGAAGTGGCAAGAATGGCTTTATTCATAATGAAACTGGCTAACAGCAATTCCTGACAAATACCCTTGGTCTTGTTAACAATAACTTCACAGAGGGAATTAAGCTAATAGACAAGCTTCAGGTAATATGGATAGTCTTATGGCTTGAAAGGAAACATGACATTGAAGTAGTAATGGGGAGACACAGAGCTAGGGATACTTTTAGGCCTTCTACTGTGTTTCTGCTTTCTGTCTTGATTAATTTCAGGTTGCTGCAGAGCAATTTAGTGGGTGGCTCTGAAGCAAGTTTTATAGCCTGGTGAGTGTTAATGCTGTAACAACTTCAATACAGACTAAAGGTAGATGGCATGAATGAGCAAAGGGCACATGCCGCTCTGTATCTTTGGCAATATTGGCAGCTGTGTGTGGGAAGAAGTTTGGAAATGGTCAGTATTGATCCAGGTTAACAGCTGACTTACTGAAGAAGTTCTAGAGTCTGTTAAGGTTCTGTGTTCATGTGGATATAATATGGTAGATGATGTATTTTAGGGGTTCTTTCTTCTGAACTTTATGCTAATGTGCAAGGTCTTAGATTGCCATTGTGTACTTGAGCCACTCTGAAATGCCTGTTTTGGTACGTATGTCTGCATTATGTCTTCCAGTGGATGTACCAAAACAACCATCTGGTGCTTCTTGAAAATGTGTATCTGTAACATTTTGCATGCATTGTGGACTGATCTGTGCAGACGTGCACTTGTTCAGCTGGATTTGCCATCTGTAGCCTGTGTCAACTGTAGTGTTACTGGATTGTTCTGCACACCTTCATAGATCACTTCATGTGCTGAGTTTAGACCTTAGTGTAAATGTTATACTTGAATTGCTTGGCCTTGCAACACAGTACTGCAGCGCTATGTTGTGTGAGCTGAATTACACTAGTGTAAAAATCACTTCTCTACAGAGTGAGCATGGAATATATGATTTTTATATCCCCTTCAATTCTGTTGTGAGGCAGTTCCTGTAAACTCTGTCTTGTAAAGTTTGCTTGATTCCAGGTTAAGAACAGTAGATAGCAGTTACCTTTCATATTAATGGTAAGTTCCTGATGTCCCAGCATGGTTTTTATTGCTGTACCTGCAAACCAGCATTCAGATTCATTTGAGGTTGACAGCTATAATTGTTAGTGACTGATGTAAGGTGAGAAAAGGTAAAAGTAGCTTTATGCAGGAAGTGGGAAAAACTTGTGTAGTCCCTTTTTGTGAACCAGTGTGCACAAATAAGACCTGTGTGCTTTTTAAACTTCCCTGGTTTTGCAAGTCTCTGCTCTTTTTTAGTCAGCAGTGTCTTTAACCTGAGACAAATTGGTTTTGTTCGGTGTCTTCTGTGTAGGAAAAGGTGGAAGTTTGATTAAACTGCTGAAGGGCAGCATGTGGAGCAGCTGGTGTGCATTCAACAAGAGTAGTATTTGTGGTTCTTAGGCTACTGAAATAGCTTACATGAAAATGTTGCCTCCTGAGGCTCAGCTATAATCTGTCCTATAGTATGAAAGTGGTTGTTACTCATTTCTGAGGATTGCAAGTGGTTAGAGAGCAGCTGTAATGGATTCATTGGTTGTGCTGTCTGAGGGAAGGTTTGAAGATCTCTAGCTTGTTGCTTGGTCAGAGGGAAATTGGTGTAGGCAGAATCCATCTAGTATGCCAGGCCTTTATTTCAGCACGATTTGGAATGCTGCAGGTTCAAGATGGTGGTGAACTGGTATAGCTGTAGCTACTTGAGTGTGATGCAAGTTTTACAGCTGAGGATGGTGAGCCAAATAGTGCAAACAACTTGAGGCCAAGGTAGGTTGTGTTATTCTGCCTTTTTAGCCAGGTTTCTAGAGGAGATTTTGCCTTTGTGCTGTATTAATAGTTTATTGTGTGTTTTTTAATCTTTTAATGGCAAAACTTGAGGTATTTAAAAGATGTGCAGATGTGGCACTAAATAATGTGGTTTAGTGGTGGACTTGGCAGTACTGGGTTAATGGTTGCACTCAGTCATAAAGATCTTTTTCCAACCTAAGTGATTCTGTGATTCTCGGTTACTAAAGCTTTATAGAAACAGATTCAGTGCTAAAGGGGCAGGGGGACAGAGTCAAAGTAGTAACTTTGGAGGGAAAAACCCTATCATGTGAGCTAAGGCTGTCTGTCCCATTTGGTCTGCCAGCCAGCCTGGCAGGCAGCACATGTGCAAACAGGACTTGGACAGAACCAATAGCTGATGGACTTGATTGTGGAGGATGTGAGGTGGGAGGGACCCAGAGGTTATTCCATGTGCCGGGGGAGAAAGGCGTTTCAGGAACACTTGTAGAAAACCAATTCCATTAGCTCTAAAGGAGTCTGTTCCCAAAGCAGCAGGAGCTGATAGTTCAAGTGAGTTTTGCCTTATCTTTTTAACAGAAAATTGGTAACACTTCAGACTGCTGTAACGTGTAGTGGCTGAGGTCCATGTTTTATATAATACAGCAGTACCCTCACTACACGTCTTTCTAACCTTACAGTGTACACATGAACATGTGTGTATTTTGGCTTTTCATAAATACATTATTTCCAGCTTGACTGGAATTTGTAGTAGGGCTGAGAATTATTTTGCCTGTTGCAAAGTAAATTTAACAATGTGCCTATAGTTCAAATTCAAGCTTCATTTATGATAGCTTAATAGATGAGATTATGTAGAACAATGCTGTTGGCTTGCAGCTTGAATAACCAGTGTTTTGATGAAAACTGCTATAAGATAATTAACCACTTTTTTGCTTTAGACTTGCTGATCTAGGCATTGAGGGGTTTTTTGGACTGTTCCTGAGGTAGAGCTGGAGGAGATCCAGAACAAAATCCTGTTTGTTTATGGTAAATCCTGCTCATAGATTGAAACATGAAATGAAATGCATCACAACTTTTCAGTCTTGGCAAGTTTACAGTTGGGAGTTTTTAATCTCCTTTCTTTCTTATGGCTTTAATCGAAGGCTTTTACTTAATTTATTAAAACTCTTAGAATGACCTAAGCAACCTCGTAACCATGATCTAGGTTTAAGCCACAATCCTCTAATGAAGTTGTAAAGAAGCTGCAACCAAAGTTTCTTAACATTGCTCCAGCTCCTTTGACCTTTATATGAGCTTTTCACTGAGTGCGATGATGTGTGAGTATAGGCCAGCTCTACTTCCCTCCTGAAAACTTCCGTTCTGTACTGTAACTTATCTAAGAAGTCAAATGATACTTCAGGAAATGGGCATATCATTTGCCAGATGTAGGCTTATTTTAGGAAATTTTATTTATTGTTTCCTCAGGGTTACTAAGTGGTAAATGGTGCTTGCTGTCGATAACAAAATAATGCTTATGGGATGAAAAACAATCGTGAAATGAGGGGCTTTAAGTAATCTGCCATTACTTGGAAAACAAAACTTGAGTTCTTACAGTTCTTTTGAGTCATCCATGCCATTTAATAACCTGGTCTCCTCAAGGACTTGAGAGCATTTTCAACTAGGTGTTCAGGAGACTACAATGTGAACTGGGAAGTGCATGTGCTTTTTTCAAGTCATCTGCTACTGTTTGGTGTCAGGGGCATGGTTCTGAAGCTAGCTGGCCTTGACCTGATCTAGTATGGTTATTTTCATGTTAAAATTAATATACAGCGGTTAGCTCTTTTCTTGACATGAGAGCTGTGGACTGTCAAGTGAAACTGAGGTGATGTGATCCTGGCGTCACTGGGGATTGTTGCAGAGGTCACGTGTGTGTTCAGAAAGCATTGAGGTGCACTCAGGAAAGCTTCAAGGTAGGCAAGACTGAAAGTCACTGTAGTATTTGATTTCGGGTGTTAGGAAACTACATGAACAGTTCTAAACACATCTTGGGTTTCTTGAATCTCTATTCTGAAAATGTTTGTGAAGAACATTCAAAGTTGTACCTGCAGATGAGGAGTGAATGAGCATGCTAGTGCCCCAGTTCAGAAGTTTCTTAAGCTGATTCTTAATGATGATTGAGGTTAAGAAGAGCATCCTGGGGAATGATCTCTTTGTAAATGCCCTTAAAAACATCTCTTGGAGGTAACTATAAACGCTGAAGCGGTTGGCTTGAACAAACAGTATAGCATTTCTTACCAAGAGGATGAGACAATAATCTGACCCATGGCCACATACATACTTTGTTTGTTTGACCTTGCTGGTTTTGGCAGGCTTGGAATTCTGTTGCTTTTTGAGCTAAGAGTAATAACTTACAGTTTTTAACTTAAAGACGGAGGTTGTTTACTTGTTCTTTGAAATGACTGAGAGACTGTACTTCTCTTGATTGCCTTTCTGCCAGTGGTATTGGCTCTGCTAAATTACAGCAACATGTTTAGAGTTGTGCTCCCACAGTATGTTGTTCTGGAACATGGAGGATGTTCATAATTGTGCAGAGGAGGTAATGATTTAACAGAGTAGGATTTTGTTTGAGAGATGTCACTTGTGAACCTCAGTTCTTCCTGTTAACAAGTGTCAAGTGCATGCAAATGCTGCTTGACACTTCTAAGAATACAGTACGTCTGATTTTGGTTAGATAGCACAGCTCAAAAGGGACACTGTTTAGAGGCTGGCTAATAATTTTCAGTGTATTTCCTCCTTTTGGTAGAGTGAGATGCACACTGGACTAAAAGTCACTGACTACAGTACAGTGAATAGTATTCGATTTTAGGCATTGTAAACTACATGAGTGCTTTGCCTTGGATTTCTTGAAACGTTAGTCAAGCAAATTCAAAGCTGTGCCTGCACATGGGAAGTGTCATCTTGAGCAGATGAGAATTGAGTTACTTCAGACACGCAGGAAGATGTCTAAAAGATTTACTTTAAAACTTCCTTGCACTTAGTTTGCTTCTTTCTTAGTAGGAGTGAAACCGGGGTGTGGCAGAAATAGTCTTGCCACATGTGTTGTCATAGTGCTCTGAATCACATAGGGTGGCTTCAGCAGTTTAACAGGGCACTTGAAAGGAACAGGGAGCCAAAGTCAGTACCAGGAAAAAGTGGTGTTGGACTAAGCTTTCATCTTGCTGTGGAGGCAGCTCTTGAATTGGTGCAGTTCATTTTACTTAGTGTTCTGTAGCCAACAAACTGATCCCAATTAACAATAGGTCTTGTAAATCATATTCCTTATAAGGCACGCAAGTTTTGTGAGGAACTGTGAACTGTTTCTAGTCCTTTTTTCTGATCTTTTTACTTCTTAGAGTTTGTGGTTAGGACTGCACCTTCTTGCTATTTCTTTGCCGTGTTTTTACGCTTTCAAAGCTACAGCTCGGGTGTGATTTGCATGATTTAGGTGTGAGAAGGAAGATTCTTGTGCTCAGTGTTCTACCTTCCTCCAATTGCTTACGAAGTGCTTGGCTTGTTGTGACAAGTGGGTTTTGGGACCTCCTTGAGAGAATTAGGAGATGATTTATCCTCTTCAGTAAAGAAAATAGATGGAAATAGAAATATACAAAGTCTAAATATTTTGCTTTTCAGTTTGATGCAGAAGAATTTCTCCCACTTCAAACCTTGTAAGGCTGGAAAAAGTGCTTCCTCTTAAACCACAGGCTTCTTGACTACCATCAAGTGTGTGGAATAAGAAGTGAGATCAGAGCTGTTGTACTCCATGGGCTGAAATTTAATACTCCGTGTTCTTAACACTGCTGCAAGGCCAATGAGATACTTAATGAACTTTTCACTGTGTTCTGACCTCCTCACAGCTGTGAGCAGTTCGCTTGGGGACCCTGACCATCCAGAAGGGCTCAAACTCATTTTGTTTCCATTACCAACATCCACTAGCAGAGTAACTGAAGGGTCAGATTCTGCCGTCTGAAGTTTCTGATGTTTTAAGCTTGAGTTTGCTCTCGAACATGCCAGGATCTCATGAGCACACAACAGAGGTGAGAGCACACAGCTAAAGCAGGGAGAAGGTAGGAGTTCAGCATCCTGCAGTTACTTTGAGCTTGGCTAATGTGGAACCACAAACTTAGGCACACTTTGTGTTCTGCTGTTTAGATCTCAATAAGGAAGGCCTGTGTGTGTTCAAATAGAGTTTAAAGTCACACTGCAGAGAATTCTCACTTGGAGACTACAGCAAGAAATTGCACCTGTGGATAGTAACCTGAGGCACCTATAAATGTGGTAATATGGAACAGTAAAAACAGACCATTCTCTGCAAAATGATGATGCCTTTAATATATAT
This sequence comes from Forpus xanthops, assembly GCA_032466535.1. Classification (NCBI taxonomy): domain Eukaryota; kingdom Metazoa; phylum Chordata; class Aves; order Psittaciformes; family Psittacidae; genus Forpus; species Forpus xanthops. The sequence goes on along the minus strand of JASSUY010009141.1, from coordinate 1,340 downwards.
GGCTCCTTAATACTGCATTTCATAGCTGGACACATGAGACAGTTGTCATGTGCTATGGCTATCTTATCAAAGTTCTCACTTAAGATTCAGATAACCTTCAGTGTGTGGGAGGAAGGTTTGTCACAGCTAAGATTCTTCGGAACTTGCATATTTCTTTATTATGTTTGCTCCTCTGTTTTTGCACGGTATTTGGTCTTTGAAATCCCTTCCTCTTGGAAGCCTGGCTCCCTTAGCTGTCAAGTGCTGCACTCGCATCTCTACAGCTGCTTTCCCAGATCTTTGGTACCCATTCTTGATGCTGCTTCACCTACAAACTAGACTAGATGCTAAGCAGGACTGTTTGCCATGATATACTGGAGGGAGGATGTGCACTCAGCCTTGTGCCCCTCCAGTTTGTGTAGCTCCAGACTTCCACTGCGATGACTGCAGGGAGCAAGGCCACACAACACTGCTCGCCCCAGCAGTTGACTTCGTGTCTTTCTGAGCCTTTGAGGCTCCGGGATACAATACAGTCTCCTGTGGTAAAGCAGTGTCAGCCTTCTCTGTGCTGGCTTAAGGCTTTATATTTGCACAGAGGTTTCACTTCAGTCATCTATGAGATTTGAGACAAAACTGGTTGAAAGTAGGTTTGTTTTTTTACTGTTTATGCAGTGAACGGCCTTTCTAGGGGCAAAGTTCTTCCCAGTTTCTCAGTGAGAAGAGCGCAAGATTTGGGTGTAATAGTTAATTCCAGACAATTACTGAGGTTGAACTAAAATGATCAATTTGAATATGTTTTGAAAATACTCCACAAATGGTTGTGAGATCGTGAAGTGCTTTGGAGACTGTCTTAAATTGTACTACCTGTGGTACCTTTCTCATGCGAGGAAACTGCTTATAATGTGGTGGTAGCCTTTCAGTGGTCTCTGATGTATGGCAAAGTCTATCAGCAACATTCCTGTAGTGTACAGAGAGCAAGCCTGTGCTGTGTCTTGGTTTGGAGCTGCTGCTTCTAACTAGTACAAGAAGCTGTTTGGAAATGGCACTTCTGTGAGCACACGTGTAGCACGCTGGTGTTTGCTGCTCCAACAGCAGAGAGGGATTGTGCTTTTATTTACATAGATATGTGACACTTCACTGTCCATCATATTTGAGAAATCTTGGCAGTCAGGTGAAGTTCCAGATGACTGGAAAAAAGGAAATATAACCCTCATTTCCAAGAAGGGGAAAATGGATGAGCCGGGGAACTACAGAGCAGTCAGCCTCACCTCTGTGCCTGGAAACATCTTGGAGCGGATTGTCCTGGAAGGCATGCTGAGGCACATGAAAAACAACAAGGTGCTTGGTGGCAGCCAGCATGG
>JASSUY010009138.1:0-29125 GCA_032466535.1 Forpus xanthops | reverse complement strand
CTGGCAGAGCATGAAACTCGGAAAGTCCTTGGTCAAATCAAAACATTCTAAGCCATAACTATAAACACTGGTGTTGTCAGCACTGTTCCCAAGTCGAAAATCCAAAACAGAGTGCTACACCAGCTACTGCTTAAAGGGGAAAAATGACTGCTGCTGCTGAACCCATGACACATATATTTTACTTCATTTTTAATCTTCTGTTAAAACCACTTAAAATTTCTTTTGCTTTATATAAATTAATAATTTTTTGCATGCAATATTGCTTTTCAATTAAAATCAATTATTTTTCTTCAGAATTTTACCTTTTCAGAACTCACAACTCTGTGAATTAAGAGGAATTCAAAACTATTGCTCTACCATTACATTTGTATTTATTGTGTATGATTTTAAAAAATACTATTTCAAACGTTACCTTTACCTATATATAAGAAATCACACAGTATAATAATATCCTTTCATACCACTCGTGTATATTATCAGTTTTCTTAATCCAACCTTCTCTTTGATTCATAGATTCTATCAAATGTAGTCCACGTTGAAACACAGTCTGATTCTTCTACTGCAGAACACTTTATCTGTCACTAGTTTTTACTGCATATTTTCCTTATTTCAGAAATTTTCTGTTTAGTCAAATCTGGTAGTTGCTCTTCTTACATCAAGGCTTCTTGTTTTGCTCCACTGTGAAGTTAAAATTAGAATTTCTTAAAGGTCTTTCTTAGGCCTTGCAAAAGGTCCTGAAGATACATTTTTAGGAAAAGAGTGCGTAATTATGCATGGAGTGCTTAAATTTGATAAAAAAAGCATGTAGGCTGCTTTCTCCATTCCCCACTATACAAAAGAGTAAAGGCATAGTACTTTCTATGGAAAATACAAGAATTAAAAGATGCTTTCTTAGCAAAATCTTGCCAGACCTTCAAAACCAGCTCAAAAAGTGTGGTTCTTTTTTGGTTTTGCTTGTTTATGTGATTGGTTGTTGTGGATTTGATTTTTTTTTTGTGGCTTTCTGTTTTTTTCTTCTTTTTTTTCCCTGACCTGTATAAATGGAAAGCTGAAGTTGTCAGAAATCCAGTAAGAAATATGGAGTAAACTTCTTAAACACTGTTCCTATGCATCCAGTAATAATACACGTTTGTAGAATGTCATTTGATGTTTTGGTATTTTTCTATTAATAATAATAGCATTAGGGGTAACAGAAATGTCAGTTCAAAATTCCTTTTACAATTCAGAAATGAAAATACATTCATTCCATATGTGTATGTTCAACTGCAATTTCTATTTATTGCTTGGTCCGGAGACAATCAGAGCATTACAACTACAGTTGCAATTGCAGACACAACACAGTCAGGATAAATGTTGATGAATTAGTGTAAATTGAAAGGGGAAGACAGCTTGGGTATCATCCAGCAAGGTTGCATACCTAAGGATGACTTTGTGGAAAGGTCAGCCAGGGAAAAGGATTTCTAATTTCCTTTTCAGTACAAGTTAGTGAAAGGGAACATCACCTCCACCTTGAATGTACAGGTTTTCTTTCATTGCATTTTTCCAGAAAAACAACTTAGGTTAAAATTTTAAGTGAAATGCATTAGCCTATGCTGTGTTATGGCATATTGTATCTGATCAATCATACCAGACTATGTTTCACATCAGGGTATGTATGTTATCATTTTAGTCACCACACATTAGAAATTGACATATCACTTTGGAAATTTGAATCAAAAGGGGGAACATTTTTAGAGATTATAGTCATGGGAAGTGAGCTGTCCAATCAGTCTACTTTTTCTAGATAAGGTCTGATATAAGCACGATGCACTTAACCCTGCAAAGACGCAGAATTACTTGCCCATAAAGGGACAATATCCAAAGAAGATTTGGTACCTTTTTTCTTCCTTTTTTTTTTTATTTTTTTTCAATGTATTATTGGTTTTATTCAGGGATTTAATGAAAATCTTGAAAAAAAAATTATTTTCTCCATAACTTTCATTACCTTTTTGTATCCTGCCCCTTTCAGAAAATGTTACTGCAATTCCTATTGCATCAGAAACCTAAGTAATATTTTAAATACTTTTAAACATCATCAGGCCTCTGAAAGAGCAGGAATGTTGTGTTAAAACAACACCTACTATCTCCTTTCTGAATTTCAAACTCCAGTGGAGCAGAAGCAAACCTGACCTGGGAAAATTAGTGGCAAATTCCTCTAAGGCTCTTTGTTCAGAAAGCAAAGAATTAAGCTTAAATATTTGAGTTTGTAATAGAAATAGAAGTCCCCACGTTCCATCTATTTTTAAGACCTGTCAACTTCTGTTTCAAATTGTCCACATTTCTCTCCTATCAAACCATGTTTGATAGCCTATTTCACTTAAGAAAAACAAAATAGGGCTAATATAAAGTGTTCATAAATTAAAGAAAGAAATATCCTTCTTGTATGAGGTGCTCACCTCTGTGGCTAAATATGATGATCATCAAATCATTGAGTAGTTAGGGCTGGAAAGGACCTTAAGATCATCTAGTTCCAACCCCTTGCCATAGGCAGGGATGCCTCATGCGAGACATATCAGTTTATCACATCTTTACCCCCACACTTACACAGAATTTCTTCTCTCTATTCAATGTCCTGTCCTGCTGAATGCTCCTTAAAAAATACTGAGTATTCATGTTCTGTATATCATCATATCTTTAGTACAAATCCATTGTTACAGGGAACTGTTAATATTCCAACAGCATTTTATATAATTATGAAAAAAATGTGTTGCAGACTCACTGGTTGAAACTGGTTTGGTGAAAAGTAAGATGATTCCTTTTTTTTTTGCTACACCTTCTTCATCCTAGTAATCATCTCATATGCTTTTGCCTATCTTATAATTAGTTATAATTATTTTTCTGTCATTTACAAAGGACTAGAAAGAGTTACTGTGTGGGTGAGGCTTGTCCTGCATATTCCTAGTAAATTATGAAATCACATAGGAAGACTCTGGATTCTGTGAAATCTTTCCCAAAAGTGCTCTAATCTGAAATAACAGGAGAGGAAAGATAAACAGTTGCTGATTTCTGATGCTGCTGGGTACTGATTTCTCCTTCACCTGGAGCTGTATATTAGACCACAGAGAAGTGTTTTCTGCACTGATAATGGAAGCAACTATTGCAAGCAGCTAGAAAGACACATTTAAAAGCTGCACATTGCATTATTTCCAAGCAGAATATTCTACTACAATTTAAATCCAATCTATTCTGTAGTGTTTTGAAGTGTGCCTATTTCTTAACAGAAAAATAGCCAAAATGCAGATGCTATAGCAATGACTAGTGTCAGATTCAAGAGACAATGAAAATTAATACTTTAGCTAAGGCAGTTGTAAATGCTGGTTAAAAAGCTTTTGAAAAATCCCATAATATGCAAAATTCAGGTAGATTCCTTTTACTATGACTTCCAGAAAATACGACTGTTTTAATTTCCGAGCATGATGCATTGCCCTTTGCAGTGTTATGGCAGGTTGCATCTGATCAGTCACACTGGATTACATTTCACATCAAAGCAAATATTATCATTCCAGTCACATCAGATTACAAGACAACATATCATGTTGGCAATTTGAATTCAAGTCTTTTGAAGGGTAATTTTTGAGTGTGGGATTAAAATTTCCATCCCATTCAAGGGTCAATAGGCACACTTGAGATATCAAATGTGTAGTATTTGGCACATTTTCCCTCATTTTTACATTGGGTTGATGAAGTCAGAAGCAATAGAGATGAAGGTGGAGAAATAAGGCAAAAGGACATCAGTGTCTAAACTACAGGTAAAAAATATGTGCAGTAAATGGAGAAAAAAAGCTGAGTGTTCATGGCGCAAACTTATGTGTGAATGAAAAGTGATTGCAGAGAAATGAAAATGAAGGGACTGATATGATTGCGCAAAGATCATTAAAAGCTGCGTTGCATAACTTGTACCACAATTCATATGTATATGTGTGGTCAGTATGTATGCTTATGTCAGAACTCTCAGGTTCATGCTTATAAACACATGTATCTGAGATACATATTTGCAAGACTGGTGGTTATAGGCAGGTCTTGCTGTCCAGAGATGGGGAAGTCACAATTGTCCTTTACTTTATCTTAACCCTGGGCTGCTTTGCCATTTCTAGCATCATTTAGATATCCCAAAAGCTGACATAGAAAATGTTATCATCTCTAGCCTGTTTTGTCCAGAATGTCTGACAGTCCCACATCTCTAACAATTCCTCTTGCCTCCTGTAGGACCTCCTTTAGCCTTTTTTTTTTTTTTTTTTTTTGAGAAAAAAGTAACGAGTTTATTTTCTTGATTTAGTTCTGAAAAAAATATGCAAAGCGTAGAGTCATCTGGCAGGGTCTGATTGGAAAAACTCCATTGCAGGACCCATTTTGTTTGTGATCCCAAGAGTCAAATTAAGATGCAAACAAAGTCAAGTACTATAATTGATCATCTTGTGTATTGTGAAAACAGAATTATTATAAAAAAGGGGAATTGTTGTAATAAAGGGGATAGCGATAAGGCAGAGTGGAAAAAAGGATGGAAATGAAGTAAGAATTTGAGGTGCAAAGGCTGTGTCAGTGACAATAGATATTGGTCCTTGGTGAAACACAAAACCAGAAAAGCACTGTGTGGCATGAGTTTGTGGGATCAAAACCTTGAAAACAGTGGCGTTAACACTACTGTTAGCAAAACAGAGTCTTACACAAGTAAACCTCCGTTCACATGCTGGCCACTCTGCACTGATGTAGCAACTAGTAATTTTCCACTCCAACCCAAAGGGGAATATAAGGACCTGTGCAGGTATGGACAGATGAGAAGGCCAGATGTGCATCTTGATTCAGGGGATGCTCTGATGACGCACTGCCTACCACTGCTCTGACAAGGCAACATGTTGCACCTCCTTCTTCTAGTCGACAGTATCCCATGCAACCAGGGGTTGGTATATATGCAACCTGCTTCGTATTAATATATATATGTTTTACACTAATAACAAATAGACTAGAGTATTTTATTGTTTACATTGTATTTCGTGCCCATTCTTTGTGCATGGGGATCCTATGAACTCAGAATAGACAGAAATAGAGAGAAATAGTCACCACCGTGGATTGAATGGTGTCCCAGGGATCCATTGTTGTCATTGTTGTCATCATCACCAGTGGTAGGTGTTCTTGTGGAGATGTCCTTCTGGAGTCGTCCCCTTGAAGGTATCCTGTGGAGTATGTCTCATGGAGTTGTTCTCATGGTGGTGTTTCTTGGAGCTTGTCCGTCAGGGTTCATAGTTTTCATCAGTGGAGAGAGTCCTCACAGAGGTGTCCTTCTGGAGTCATTTTCATAGCAATGGCTCCTCCTTGTAATTACCTTTTCCCCTTCTTAGAATGAGTTGGGGCGAATACCTCTGTTCTTCATGTCACATACTACATTGATCCTCTGTGAATTCTACTGCTCACACTGCGATGTCCCTGTCCTTGAATGTGCTGCTCCCAGGTGTCCAAAAATTTTAAAACTGGTCTGGTTTTAAATGAATCAGTGTATCTACTTAAGTTGAAAGCAATACATAGTAAGGTCTGTATTATATCTGAGAGTCCTGTGTGTGACAAGGAGTAAAATCACATGGAATACTAGCCTCCACTGCACTTAACCTGAAGAAAGCAATACAGCTTTTTTTACTACCTTTTCTTTTTTTTCTTCTAAAACTCTCATGCTATATCTACTTCTTTAATGTAAGAAACCATAATAAAGTCAAATGCAGAAATCTGACACAGAACGAACTGCTTGGAAGGGACCACAGGAGAATGTTAAGCTCAGTCTCATACCTAAAGCACAACTAGATGAGAACATCTTTAAGCTATTCTTAAAAAAACCCTTAAAATAATTGTAAATCATGATCTTCAAATGATCTTAAAAACCTTAAAGTCTTCAGATTCTGCAACCCCACAGGTCAGGTATTGCAACCCTTACAGGCCACAGCTTCTGAAAATCTAGGTTGCTAAAACCATTTCCCCAGACAAAAATCAATTATGCTTCCTTTCTCATTTCAATTTTCTGGTCAACACAAGTACTATGTTAGCATTCACTTCATGAATAATGTCTGCAAGCTAGGAAATGAGTGTTTCTGCTAAAGGGATTGCAGTTTACTTTCTCTCTTATTTCTTTGCAAGGCCTTCCCAATCCCAAACCAATTTATTTTAATCTGCTGTGTTTGTTAGTCATATGTGACTGGAAAAATGTAGTTTCTTCTTTTTTTTTTTTTTTTTCCCTCTACAATTCAAAGAAAGAGTCAGAAATACCTGGATCATGGAACATTTTAGCTGATTTGCTTATCATTAATGTGATTCAGTTCAGTAAACTGATAATATATGCTGTGTTTTATTAATTGGTTCTTGTCAACTAGCCTGCTCATTCCCATTATAATGCCATTTTTATCTAAAGAGCATTTTGATAAAGCTAAGGTTATTTTAAAAAGATCTCTTTTCATAGACTTCAAGTTAAAACTAGACTGTTTTTACTGTGGATTACTCTGCATTTTTCAGGAAAGACATGCATGTCTAAGAATGGAAGAGTAAAGTTTTTTTAATCAATGGATTTCTTACCATGCATGAGTGGAAACCTTTTATTTCAGGTTCAGATGTTTGAGGTGGGGGTTTGATAATTGATTTTAGTTTGCCTGTACTTATTCTCTGATCTGTGGGTATACCATTCCTGGATAAAGTTTGGCAGAAACATTATCTGGTACTAAGTGAATATTCATTGGTTCCTACATACTCTTCAAGTTTCTCTCTGTGACTATATTTAGTATTTTAACCCCAAATTAAGAATTCTAATCACAGAGAAAGACAATAGGTAAACTTCAAGCTAACAGTTATGTGATTAATTCAGATTTATGCTTTCAGTAAGCAGGGAAGATGTAAAAAGAGGAAAAAAGACTTTTTCTTTTTTTTTTTTTTTACATTGCTATTTATTCATTGGAGAATCACCCCAGTGTGAGCAGTCTAATTTTTTAGATTTGAAATTATTTGGGACTTTTATTTTTGAACTAATTTTTAATACTTTTTTAGACACGATATGTATCTCTAGCATATACTAAGCCAAGGTATGCACAGCTGGATGCACAGTGGTCTTAGAATGTACGTTCTCCACGAAATATATAATACATAAAGGATTATCTGTAGATACTTAGGAAACTAATTTTTTTTTTTTTTACTTTGTTAAATAATCATGCTAAAGGTCCATAACTAATTCTTTTGATATGTTTTTTTGTCATTTTTAAGTTTCTAAATTTAGGCAGCATTGTTGGAGGATGTATTCTAAGCTATACTGAGAGAAGTGATGAGTTTCTAACTGAGCCAAAAAAATGCAGTGAGAAATGCAATCCAGCTCTTTTGGGAAGCAGCTGAGTCCCTGGAAATTTCCTCACAGGTTTGGAAGCCTATGCTTTGAGGACACTAAGAATATCACTTTTTTCTAAAACACCAATAAAAAGCACTTCACAGCAAACTTTGCTCCGGTCCTGATTATCATTCAAAAAATTCCTTTTGACTGTCACAAAAAAAGATGACAAGATGTGGATATTCTCTATCTTCTCCTTATTTTCCCAAGCAGTGTATGAGAATGCAGTGCAATATGTGTAACAAGATTTTTGGGATATTTTTTAACTTTCAGTTGGTTATTTCTTAGGTCTTTAGATGCTAAGACAGATGGAATAAAGCACAATGTAAGTTGTTGGATTGCCCATACAAACACAAATAGAGAGGAAGCTCGCTGTAGATACCATATATCTGTAATATTTTATGTATTTATGCAACAATGATTTTTTTTTAGAAATCCTGAATTGAACATCATAAACTGGCAGAGAAGCAGAAAATTTTGCAATCCTGTTGGAAGGTTGCCACAAATGTACTCTGGTGAATAGCAAGGGTAAGAGTAGTAGTGAATCTCTTTTATGGCGCTGTTATCAGGGCATAGTGTGCTGGTTTTATGGCATATCACCACAGCCAGTGTCCAAAATACCAACGGAAATATAATTTAGGATATTATGTGAGATCTTGCAGTGTATCAGTAATTTAATTGGATCTTTCATCAATCCCATCTCTGTCATTAGCTGAGAATTGCTTATCCTAAAAGAACTAGGGAATTTTGTACATATTTGACAGAGCTCAATGTATATGCAGTGTTTAAGCAGAACACAACCTATAACATGATCTCTATGCTGGAGAGAAAAGAGGGAACTCTTTAGCCACCTGATCCCCAGAGTAAATCATTTTCCTAATCTTTATAACTATTCCTCTAAACTCACTGTGGGGTTTGCAGGGTGTCTTTCTTTGTTTGTTTGTTTATTTTTTTGTATTTTTGTGTTTGTATTTTTTTTTTTTTAAACAGCTAAGGCCATAGGTTCAGTATTCTAATAAACCATAGCCCCCACTAAACTGATCCAAAGAGTAGCATATATCACATTAGATATGTTCCACAAGATATTCCCTTGAATCCTGCAGATGTTATTGTGAGGAGTATAATAGGGTAATCTGAATAGAATAGAGATGAATAAGCACATTTTCACTCTAAACACTGTATGTATTTTTTGCTTTCATAGTAAGTGTCTTGAAGGTTCTCCTAACCGCTGCTGTTGTGTACTGTGCAGAAGTCAGAGTAGATGATTGTAATGGCCCCTTGTACTTTTATAATCTATGATCCATACTCCTGGAGAATTGTAAGTGCTAAGAAGCCTGCTTTAAAACACTGGTTACAGAAAAAGAAATAAAAAATTATTTGGGGAAGGCACTCCCCACCATCCCTCCTAGTAGATATATGGAGTAAATTTGGGAAGCAAATTGCAGGTGGATTTTTTTTTCAATTAAGAAAGAAAGAAAGAAGGAGGGTAGGCAATTTCAAAACAACTCTTGTACAAAGTTACTGACAAGTAGAAGAGTAAGGAAAACCTTAGGTAAACTGTAACAGGAAATTTGAATGTAAGACATGAAGCATGAGGAAAGAAAACAGAGGGAAAAAATGCCTGGTTGGTAACTACTTTGCTGTCACATTCAGAGGAAACTTGAGATTTCATTAAATATTAACAAAAAATGAAACAAGCAAGCTATAGAATGAACAATCCTCAACCAATCAGATTACAGGTTTAAATTTCAATTTGAATGAAGGAAGAAAACTATCAGGAGCCAAATGTCCATTGAATAGCTAACAGATAGTGGAATGATAAAGAAGGAGGAGTATGAACTTGTTAGGAGCAAAAGAGATGGGGTTGTTGTTGATAGAATTTTAATTTTTGTACAAAAAAAAAAAAAAGGAAAATAGATTAAAATCTATTTTTGCATGAATCCTGTCTCAGGCACTAGAAAAGAAATTATTTCACAGTAGCTGTCAAAATTCCTCTCTCAAAGTTAATTAAAAGTCGTTCGGATAGGGACACTCACATGGACTGAAAAGTGACTGAAGGGCCATTAACAAGGTACAATGATACACAGCAATGCTGCAATGTGTCAAGTTATGGAGGAGCTGTCTGGTAGTGCTGAAGGGACTAGTGTTAGTTCCAGGTTTTTCTGACATCTTCATTAATGATTTGAAAGTGGGAGTAAACATCAAGGTAATGAAATTTACATATTATAGTAAATTGTGAGGTGTTGCAAACACCAGTGTTGGCACGAAAGTAATAGGAAGGGACCAGGCATTTTTAGAAACATGGACATAACAGCAAAATGAGATTCAATTTGGAACAAGGCTATCTAATGACATATGAAGGAAATAATCCAGAACATAGCTACAGAATGTGAGAGAGAAACCTGGAAAGCAGAAATGCTTAAAGAACCATGGAGGTGGTAATGGGTAGAAAATTAGGCATGAATCTAGCTAGTAATATGACATTAAGGGAGGCCAATGACCTTTTGGTTTTCATACAAAGAGATGTCAACGAGAGAAGGAATAATAATCGTTCACAGCATAACGTTCACCCAAACTAAACGTGAGATACTGCATTCAGTACTGGGCACCAGTTTACTAGAAAAGTAAATGAGGAAATGAGTTGCATTTCATAGTGGAGCTGCAAAACTGAACAAAAGATGAGGGAGAACATTTTAGAAAGAGAAAATATAAAAGCCAAATGCTACTCTGTATACTTTGGCCAATTGGCAACAGAAAACAGATGTGAGAACATTGTGTCTGTATAAAGGCTGTGAACTCTAAAGGCAAAGTGTTTAGGAAGGAAAAAAATAAATAGCAATAAATTTAGTAGGGTAAAATTAGGAAATAGATGAAAACATAAACCTAGAAAACTAGATAACAGGAAATAGTTCTTGGATTCAGTGGAGTTTCATCTTCCTTTTGGTTAAAAGAATTATCTTGTGAAAATTGATATTTGGAAAACAAAATGTGTTAAAATTGTATTAATTGTGCGGTTTGTCATTTCCTAGTAGAACATGTTTTGATGTTTTTTTCTTCTTGATTGTTGACTTAAACTCAAATACAGTATAATCTGTAGGTAAAGTGGTACAGGTTGCATTGTCTGGAACATTTTATAAGGGGCTAAATAAATCAACTCTCCACGTTTTAACAATCCCTGCAAGTATTAGCTAAAATCAATAGCTGGACAGATATATGAAGGACAAAAATAATAGAATGGATGAATACAGCACTCAGTAACCAGCAATATAAGTAAAGAAAGGCCACACTGGCTAGAGAGGTAGAGAAAGAAAAAAGCTGTCTTCACTCCTACGCTATCTTAGGAAGATAAGCAAGACAAGAAGGGCAAAACACTCTAATGAAAAGATAAGTTTAGTATCATCTGCAAATGTAGGATTTTCAAAGAAATTGGTCTTTCCTATCTTAATACCTAAAACGTGTTTCAGAAAACTGTGCTTTAGTTGCTTTCACTTTCTAGAAAGGCACCAAATTAATTTTTTTTTTTTACTTTTTTTACTATTTTTGAAACTACTCTGGAAATTTCTATACTGGAAAAACATGTTGCTGTCATTCCTAACACAGTGGTCTAAGAAAAGAAATTTGAAAAGAAAAACCATTAAAAAAAAGAGTTTTTCCTTAAAATCTTTAAAGAGATTAATTAAGGATACCTTATTCAGGGAAATGAAAGCTCAAGATTTTTCTAGGTCTACATGTTTCTACACTAAGTTACAGAAGATTGGGAAGAAGCAGCAGGCAAATAAGGGTGACAAAACCTCCAGTTTCTCATAAGACAAAAAGAGAAGAAAGATAAAATGAGGCTATGTGAAGGCATATATGTGTCTTACCAACATTAAATAGGGCATTGTTACCTATCTTTCACTGTCTGGTATGACATCCCTTACCAAACCCTGCTTAGGAGCACCTTTTGCTGATGTCTGAGATATGCCCTACCACTTTCTAGTATTTGTTAGGAACTATTTTAAGATGTTTTGAACAATTTTATCTGCCTGTGAGTTTTAAGCATCTTCTTCAATTCTCATTACCTACAGAAGCTTGTCTCCCCTGTCCTCCATAATAATCACTTCTGCATTTATTTTGTTGTTTATATATATTATCTTTTCTTGGTATTAAAATAACGCTACAGAAAATGAGCCTTATTCAAGCTCTTTTTGTTTGCCTTTACTATTGAAGACCACAGTGAAAAGAAGTCTATCTTCTCTGGTATTCAAAGTTTTGTTCAGATCTTCCTGGAATAATATGAAGGATTTACCAAATCAAGATAATTTTGCATCATACTGAACAAGTTGCCTTTACCCAATAGGACAAGGGATAACGGGTTCAAACTTAAACATGGGAAGTTTAGATTGGATATAAGGAAGAAATTCTTTATTGTAAGGGTGGTGAGGAACTGGAATGGGTTTCCCAGGGAAGTTGTGAATGCTCTATCGCTGCCAGTGCTCAAGGACAGGTTGGACAGAGCCTTGGGTGGCTTGGTTTAGTGGGAGGTGTCCCTGCCCCTTGGAGGGGGGTTGGAACTAGATGATCTTAAGGTCCTTTCTAAGTATTCTTGGGGGGGAGGAGGGACGGACAATGACGAGTCAATTAAAGTGAAATAATTCAATTTCTTATTTTTGGTTCACTAAACTAAATTCTATGGCATTTAAAAATAACAAATAACAAATTTATATACAAGGATCATACACAAATCCCAGAGAATGGTGGAATATTGACAGAAATAATTTCTGGCTTGAGTAATTGGTGATATTTATGCAATTTGATATGACTGACACATCTTAATTCAAATGTAAAATACAGTCTGGCTCTTCTTTTTAGTGTGTTAGCATGTCTTTGCAATATCTTCAAGAAATATGGAACAGTCACTGTTACGGTATTTTTTTATAGTATATGTGAGAAATGTTGCTATTTTGATACAACCATACTGTGACATTTAACCTTGTGTGGAAGGTTACAATGATACTAGAAGATAGTGAAAAATGGCTGAGGAGCAGGATGATGACACAGTGGTATGATATGATTTATTTTTTCCATAATTTGCTTTTCAGCTCTTCCTCTTCTATTTCTCATGAGATTAACATGCTCACCTGAAGCCGATTAGTTAAGGTACACTTTCACTTATTCAAAAGATGGGGCTAATTTTAATGGCTGCATGGTGAGTGTAAATGCTGTGAATAATGTCTTAGGTTTTTTAAAGCTCAAATACATTGTGAGAGAAAAACTTTTTTAAGCAACAGTAGAAGCTACATGTATATTTGTAGGCACACATGCAAAGAGCACTTGATGGAGGTGTCTGCACTGCAGGTGAGCACAGCTTTTCAAAATGGAAGTTTTGTTCCATGTTGTTTATTGGTTATGAGACCAACACAACACAGCTAGGGCCACTGGAGGCTATACAAGCCTGACAAAGGTCCATAACTCTTTCTTGCGTTTTCTCTCCAGCAGAATTTATATAAGAACCCTAACCTCAAGAATGCAGAATCTTTGCAGTTTGCACAGTGCTTCAGGACACTCTCTCTGTCCCTCTCTTTTTAAAGGGCATATGTAGTATTCTTCTAGAAAGGCGTACCACATGGACAATGAACTACTCTGAGTATTTACTACTTACTGCTCACCCCAGGCATCTCCATGAGAATTCAGCAACCTGCTGTAGCCTCTGGATTTGAATTAACAGATGCCATTTCTTAAATCAATAAAACTACTACACAGAGGCAGGATTTTCAGAGATCTAATGCCTCACAGAGATATAAGGAAATGTAATGGGAACTGCTTCATGACTGAACAGACATACATCAGAGGTAACAGCCTCATAGTGAAGTACATAGATACACAGTAAAAGAATGTGACTGATTTTCTACGGGCTACTTTAGCCAGTAGTTTGAAGCTTTACTGAAGAATGCACAGCTATTTAAGATGTAAGATCTTTAACTTTATTAAATCTTAATTTTTATAAGCAAGCGATTGCTATATATATGACAGAATAATACAAGAACAGTACAAAGCAAAGACATAGAAAATGTACAAGCTGATGAACCAATATTTAGCCCCCAAAAATCCAGTGTATAATGATGCTACAAATCTAACTTTGCTGTTACTCATTTTCTCATTATTTCAGAGGAGTATTAATCCTTTTTCCCTTTATTATTAGTAGTAATATTTTCAAATTCATATTATAAATAAACAGTGCAAAAGAGTAAAAGCTGCTTAGCTACTTCGACTTTGAATCCTTATGACTGTAGAGAACAGAGGTTTCTATCAGGATTATGTCCCAGCACTGCTATAAAACAATGTAGATTTACTCTATTGAAAAGATTATATAGGTAGATTTACGAAGGTACAAATTGATTTCTTACATGTGTTTTGGAAGCTCTTCTTGAGAAACACTCTTCTAATTATAGAAATTTAAAAAGTGTAGTGGCATACATAGCTTGTAATGGAGAACACAGGTTGCAGGCAAGAAGAACCTAAAGAAATCCAAGTCAATATGTACAAGGGCATGTAGAAGGATACTGCTTCAATTATTGCACCTTCTTGGCAGATTTTGACTGGAAACCATTGGTAAGATTGTATCCTTTCTTTAACTAATTGACAGGCATTCAGAAGGTAAAACCACATAAAAAGTACATTTTTAACTGATTTTATTTGCAATTAAAAAACATAAACAGAAGATTAGAGAGTCCCACTCTGAACATTAGTTCTTTTATATCTTCCATGGTTGATAAGGAAGGATTTTAAGCAAGGGAGTATACATTAGGAGTTTTGTAGTCCAAGATAAAATCTGAAAAATGGGTGGATGTGGTAAACTGATAGAGTGATAAAGGCATAAGACAAAACAGGTAGAGCAGTTGATGCCATCTATCTGGACTTGTGCAAAGTGTTTGACACTGTCTCACATGTCATCCTTGTCTCTAAGTTGGAGAGACATCAATTTGATAGGTGGACCACTCAGTGGATAAAGAACTGGCTGGATGGCAGCACGCAAAGAGTTGTGCTCAATGGCTCAGTGTCCATCTGGAGACCAGTAACGAGTGGTGTCCCTCAGGGATCGGTGTTGGGCCTGGTCTTGTTCAACATCTTTGTGGGTGACAGGGACTGTGGGATTGAGCATGCTCTGAGCAAGTTTGCTGATGACACCAATCTCTGTGGCTTGGTTGATACATTGGAGAGAAGGAATGCCATCCAGAGGGACCTTGACACGCTTGTGAGGTGGACTGATGGCAACCCAATGAATTTTAACCATGTGAAGTGCAAGGTCCTACACCTGGGTTGGAACAATCTCAGGCACAGCTACAGGTTGGGCAGAGATGAGATTCACAGCAGCCCTGAGGAGAAGGACTTGGGGGTGTTGGTTGATGAGAAAATGAACATGAACTGGCAGTGTGCTCTTGCAGCCCAGAAAGCCAACTGTATCCCAGGCTGCATCAAAAGGAATGTGACCATCAGGTCAAAGGAGGTGATCCTGCCCCTCTGCTCTCCTGAGACCTCTCTTGGAGTACTGGGTACAGTTCTGGTGTCCTCAGCATCAAAAGGACATGGAACTGTTGGAACAAATTCAGAGGAGGGCCACATGAATGATCAGGGGACTGGAGCACCTCCCCTATGAGGATAGGATGATAGAGTTGGGGCTGTTCAGCCTGAAGAAGAGAAGGCTACGTGGAGACCTCATAGCAGCCTTCCAGTATCTGAAGGGGACACTATAAGGATGTTGGGGAGGGACCCTTCATGGGGGACTCTAGTGATAAGACAAGGGGTAACAGATTCAAACTTAAACATGGGAAGTTTAGATTGGATCTGAGGAAGAAATTTTTTACTGTAAGGGTGGTGAGGCACTGGAATGGATTTCCCAGAGAAGCTGTGAATGCTCCATCGCTGGCGATGTTCATGACCGGGTTAGACGTTGCCTTGGGTGACATGGTTTAGTGGGTGGTGTCCCTGCCCTTGGGAGGGGTGTTGGAACTGTATGATCCTGAGGTCCTTTCTAACCCTAACTATTCTGTGACTCTATGATTCTAAGAGAAAGAATAGCAGGGAAAGGTGGAGTTAAGAAGGGTAAAAAAAATTGCATTAAAGGTATTACCAATTCGTTGCATGTAAAACCCAGATTAGGTTGCTTGATTTCTCATTTGTTTCTTATGGTTGGAACACTATTAAAGACAAGGGGAAGATAGCATATATGCAAAATCAGTAATTTAACGTTACTCTAATTAAAATCTCAGCAGTATAATGGAAGAATTATTATTAACTCAAATTACACACAGTTAAAATTATGTATACACAAACTTTCTAGTATCTGTTCTTTTCTCTGGTGGCATGTTCAGCCTTCTACTGACCTCCTGGGTCCTAAAGTTAATGCCTTACATACGAGGAGGGAGGCTTACAACATGTCTTCAGCATCCAAGTTCTTCACTGGGAATGTTTACTATGTCTCTCTCCTGAATCTAGGATCCTCTTGGCATAATTTTTATAAAATTCTAGCATGCTTTACATTTCATTCTTTCCTCTTTTTCCTGCAAATCTTCATCATGTCTGAATTTGCTATACAAGATGTATTTTGCATATATTGGCTGGTTGTTCTTTTTTTCTCTTAGTTACCCCTAACACTGGTTTTGTTGAAGTCCCAAGGCTGTGGTAATTTTATGATGAGTTTTATAGCCCTGTGTCCTCTGCTATCACCCTGAGCATGTGCTTTCAAGGCCTCTTTATCTTCCCATGTGTGCAGCCCTCTGTGTTACATTTATGCTAACGCCATATATAGTTCATTCTAACCAGCATCTTGTCGTTACTGCATTAGCTATAGTATACATAACAATAGGTGCACAATTGTACCAAACTAAGTCAAAGCTAAACCAGAACACACAGTAGGTCATTAGATAACTGGCATTGCAAGCTAAAATAGACTCAGGTGAGCTCCAGACAGGCTTGATGTCTGTGGTGGTAACTGAGAATAAAGCCTGTGACCTGTTACAAGTAATGGTAATGCCATACTCACTGAACTACAAGTTTGCAATGAGAAAACAAATAAGGGGAGACTAAAGTATGAGGCAGCAATATGTCAGGCAAAGAGGAAAATTATCTTGGTAGCTATGGTGAAGAAATATCAGTTATTGAGAAAAGGCTGACAAGAGTCCAAATCATATCTTTAGGGTTATTTTTTATTAAAAGAAAAAAAAAAAAAAAAAAAAAAAGCCATTCAGTTTTTCACTGATATTAAGTGAAATATACTGAATATTTTCTAAATATTCACATAAGATCCCTACCAATCAAACTGCTTTTCAAATAACTTCTGTATAATTTTGTAAGAAAGCAGTAAGTGGCAGGGAAAAGCTCAAATAGCACTTGGAAAAGTATCAATCATTTTAGTGGTCTTTAATTTTATTTTTCATTTACCTGTGTTAAATATACAAAATAATAATCTTTAAAAATTGGCTCTTGCTTTCACAGAACAGACTATAATTTCTAATATTCAAAGTTAAGTCCTAGAAGAGTGATATTTCCATGGTAATAAGTTGATGTTAGTAATGCTTGAAATGCCTTTTCTGGATATTTCTGCAATGCATTCCTACTTGCACAGTACAAAAGGATTAAATTCTTGCAAAACCAAGTAAGCAAAAACATTCTTATTATATTCAGGAGATCTAAAGTTTTGGCTTGCAGGACAAGCTTAGGTTTTATGAAAGAAATGAAATTACAAATTCTGCATGAGATTTCTTTCCAATTTTGTATCTTAAAAAACTTTGAACATCATTAAGGCTTTCTAGAATTAAAGCTGATAAAATATAACTTGTTTTGACCAAAGCATTCCAACGTAACATGAAGAAACTGATAGTATTTTGTTGCATAGCAAATCTGGATGTAACCTGGAGCTGTGGATAATTGAAGAAAGTAGTAAGTTTGAATGTTAGCAAGCATATGTTTAAATAATCCAAAGTGGAAAAAGGGTGCAGAAATTAAAAACCATTAACAAGAAGATCATATTCCTCCTGGCAAAGGACTCCAGATGCTGACTTGTTGTAACACCACCCCAGCAGCAACATCAGCATGAAACCATTGACCTTCATACCCACAGAAGTGAAAGGGTGAGCATAACACCAAGAAAAGCGAAACTAAGTATATGCATTACAATTTTAATTGTTTTATTGATACTAATGCAACTTTTTTTCCAAATGTAAGTATTCTAATTTCATTATTATTATGTGTTTTCCTGTAATAATTAGATCTAGACTACTGATTCCTGAAGTAGACTGTTAAGATTTCCATTATGCCAACAATAAATTCTTGGCTTAATTTTTCTATATATGGTGGATTTATATATATATATAAGGTAGAATTCCCTTGCTCATAAGCAAGGTCCTGTGTGTAACAGAGGATCCAAAAGCCCCAACAGGAGGGAAGAATACAGAAACTTTGAAACGTGTGGCAAACACAGTTCTTTAGATGACAGGTATTTCTCAGAATGGCAAAATGCAGGGAGTATATTGTTTTACAGGTAGTTGAGTTGTGGGGAGAGAAAGAGTTTTTGACAGTAGATTACAACAAATCAGTATTTCTAGGAGCTGTATCATCATCTACAAACAGCTAGAAGCAGACAACTGTGTGATGCCTAAGCATGAATCCAACTAATCAAAATCTTTAGAATCTCCTTCACAGTAAAATACAAAGGATATTAGCAACAATCAGATAAGATTCTGCTTGAGCTGGTAACACTGTATTGACTGTTTGCAGATAGCTCCTGGTGAAACAGGAAAAACATCAACAAATTATATGTGTAATGCTGGGCTAATGAGTCCTTGTAGGGTGTTTCAAGAAATTTTTGGTAAGTCAGGGAGAGAAATTAGAACTGAAATGAACTTTAGAAGAAACATATTTCCATACCACTGTAGTTAGAAAATTTATGAGTCACATAAGTCTTGCAAGCAAACACAAAACGTAAATCACTATATTGTTAAAGAACAATTAATGAAGCTAGAAGCTATTAATGAAGAGCAAATGGACTCAACTGCATGGGGGTGAATGATCATATCACTGAGCCACCATAAGAAAAATCTGCATTTATATCCATATTTATACAGCGTAACAAAACCTGCCTCAATGAAGGACATGCTGACCAAATATTACTTGGGTTATTGGAATCTAAACAATTTCTCAAATTATGTAGGATGAAAAAGTCACAGCTAAAGAATCTACATGAACCCCAGAAATTTTTAAATTGCTTGTAGAGTACTCCTTCAATTAATTTCTCTTTGGTATGCCTTTGGCTATGGTCCAAAATGTATGCTTCATCTGTAGTATAACAGTGTTTCCTGGGGTCCTTTGCTACATAGTTATTATCTGATTTTCTGGCCAAAATGAGAGTGAGAATGAGGATGTAATATGTGCATTTTAGGATTTTTCTAGAAACACAGATGAGAAATACAAATTTGGAACATAAAACAACTTGGGGAATATACATCTAGCAAACAGTAAATTCAGACAAATAGGAAGCCATTACACATATTACGCAGGCTGGTTCTGCTGTAAATAAAATCCTAAATACGTTGCCTCTGAAAAGTTAGCACAGCTAAGAAAGCTGGTAAGTAGATGTCTTTTTGGCAGCTTTCTGCTCTAATTAGCCCTCTGTGTAACACCTATTAGTCCTTGCTGCTCACTGTGAAAGTCCAAACCACTCACTCTTCTTTTTTGTGAGAAAAAAAAAAAAAGGAAAAAAAAAAAGAGGACAAACTGAAATTCAACATACAAAGTGGGCTGTAGGGGTATTCTTTACCTCGAAGGATCTCCAGCTGTGAACCTGTAAATTTGAGTATCAGAGAAAACCACAGTTAATCTAAAAGAAACGCATCACTAATGGTTTCAGTGAAAGTAAGTTCAAATACTAAGAAGGTGCTCATGTACATGGAAGAAGAGCTAATACAAAGCCTATCATGAAGTCTGATCAAGAATTCTCACAGAAAAGAAACAGCAGTACTCTTAAGTGAAAGGGACTTTGAACAATAATTTAGAATGTACATGAGCGTGTTAGACATTTAAGTTGGAATCAGATCACAAGTGCAAGGTGGCACCATTACACATGCAGGATCTGAATGCACAATGAGTAGAGACATGTATTTGCAACTCCAATTTAAGAACAAAATTTCGTTAATATAAATTATTTTCTACCTGGGACTAGTTCCTCATGCACTATTCAGGGTTTTTTTTCTTTCAGTAATTTTCCTTTGTCATTCTGGGAGTCATGATGTAGTTGCAGATATCCTGTGCAGTACACATGAATGTTCTGACCCATCATATTCATCAGAGGGAGACAAGTTACAAGGAAGGGAAAAGAATATTGCATAATGTAAAAGTTTAAGGAAGAGGAAATATTGCACAATTTCCTACTACCTCTCTGCTAGCCCATCATAAACAAAGAATGCACTTGAGCAAAGAGTAGTAGAACTGATGCATGAAAATGTTATCGCAAAACTTGCCAGCAAAGCAGGCTTTTCCCAATATCGCTCTTTAAGCATCTTGCCTCTGAACCCCAACCAAGCTCTTAGAGAAAAGATGCAATTTTGTATTTGAAATACAGCTTGCTCTTAACTGTGTTGACCACTGCCATATCAGAAGTAATTTATTCTGTTGCGCACAGGTCATTCTACAGTTGCCTTGATAGACAGCGTTATAACTCGTGGTGTCAATTCCTTAAAAATAGGTGGAAAAAATGAAAAACAATAATAAAAGGTAGTTTTGTCAAAAAACAAACAGGGAAAAAATGCCAATACCAAACCAAACCAAGTCATAAAAGCAAAAAAAAAAAAAAAAAAAGAAAACAAACAAAAAAAAACCAAACAAAACCAAAGCAAACAAAAAAAATCCCCAAAACCCACAAAAAAAAATTCAAAAAATCCCAAACCATACTCTAAGTTTTAAATTAATGTTTTAAATTAATGTTTTTACTAGACCAAATACACCTTTTTTCTCTGATTTACTTTGAACAAAGTTACAGACCAAGCAAACAGTGCAGGATTTAACTATTTTTTCTGTTGTTCTTTTATATGTTCACCATTTCCTTCTCAACACTCAGGAACCTTATTAATTATTTTTAATAGAAAGGCTATTATTACTTATCTATTGAAATTTTGTTTGGGGTTTTGCTCTCTGCATGACATCTGGTCAGTAATTTCATTAGCACAAAATGCCATCTTTAAAAATGACAGCACAATTTAATGAGAAGAGATTAAATAAATTTAAGGGGCTGCTTCACACACATAGAGATTTCTTACTGTGGGGATTTGCCATGCAAAAGTACTAGAAACAAAAACCGTGACTTCTTGAAATTTTCATCAGCTAATGAGACCAGGATTAAGAAGGTTGATACATTTCACCTACAATTTATTTTTCAAGAAACTTTGAGTTAATAACAGTCAAGGATAAACAAAAACATCTTCCCCTGCAAACTGCCTGAATGTAATTGAGAATATGTAAATGTTCCATGTCTGATTAAACAAATCTAGCACTGAATGCAAAACTGATTTTAAGTTGTTGCAAAATATTTTTCATATAACTATTGCTAGTGTATGTGTTATAAAAGGGAATTGAAATTGTCGCTATATTACTGGAATGACAACATAAAAAAACAATAAACAATAACAAATTTTTATTAAGTATAAAAAAAAGATACAGATATAATACTCTAAAATACTTTTATTCATCAAATTTTTGTTTGTTCTCTTTTTTGTCCATTATTGATAAGCTATTTACAGTATAAATGTTGAGAAATCAAATAGGCACTCTTTTTGTTGCACTTGCATCCCCAACTATCTTCTGGTATGTCAAAGTGAGGAAAGGTGTATGACATTACAATAATTTCATGTCAGTGAAAACTCAGTCTAAGAACTCATTCTAATTTCTCTTCAACTCCAGATATCACACTATAGATGAAATAACACTCTTTTGCATTTATTAATTTTATTTACCACCTATTGCTTAGTTTACTTAGCCTCAACAGATTATATATTTCACAGGAAATACACTTAGCAATTTCCTATTTTCCTTGATACATGTCCTCCTACTTTTCTTTTATTTTTTTTTTAATCTAGAATACTCTTTTCATTTTCTGAAGCTTTATTTTTAGTTAACACTAGTAAGAAGTGCATATGATGAATCCTGGCAAAGAAAACATAAAATCATAGAATAGTTAGGAATGGAAAGGACCTTAAGATCATCTAGTTCCAACCCCCCTCCCACGGGCAGGGACACCTCACACTAAACCATGACACCCAAGGATCTGTCCAACCCGGCCTTGAACACCGCCAGCAATGGAGCATTCACTACTTCCCTGGGAAATCCATTCCAGTTCCTCACCACCCTTACAGTAAACAATTTCTTCCTCAGACCCAATCGAAACTTCCCCTGTTTAAGTTTGAACCCGTCATCCCTTGTCCTCTCAGTACAGTCCTTCATGGAGAGTCCCTCCCCAGCATCCTTATAGGCCCCCTTCAGATATTGGAAGGCTGCTATGCAGTTCCCCACTCAGCCTTCTCTTCTGCAGGCTGAACAGCCCCAACTCTATCATCCTATCTTCATAGGGGAGGTGCTCTATTCTAGTTATGATGTGCAGAATACTCAAGCTTATGCCACAGTTATTGAGTTAAGGAGATCAGTGAAAAGAAATGCAGTGAAGAGAGATCCAGAATAAAGTCACATGACACAGAGGGATTGGGTGACTCTTCCAAGAACAGAGGCTAAAAAAATTTAAAGCAAAAAAGAAAAAGAGTAGGAGAAGGAAACTGCATTCAAGGAAATCCTTCTGCCCCAGTACAGTTAACAGTTTGCAAATCTCAAGCCTTATATGCTGTTATTCCAATATAGACCTCTAGACACCCTGCCCAGGATTATGCTATTTTGCTAAAGTTGGGCTTTTTTTCACTGAGTATGGGAGAAAGTATACTCAGAGAAATTTACTTGAAATGCAGACATAAAGAGAGCATTCAGCTTAAATTCTTTGATGATTTAACATACAAACACATAAAATAAATATGTCTATGTAGACCCTCTGCTTCAGTAGTAGAATAAATTTTTTTTTTTAATGGCCTTTACCAAAATCATAGAATCATAGACTCATAGAATAGTTAGGGTTGGAAAGGACCTTAAGATCATCTAGTTTCAACCCCCCTGCTATGGTCAGGGACACCTCCCACTAAACCTGTTCATAAATATACACATGAAAAAGGAGTTCATGTTGTAGTATAAAGTATTGTAATCACTACATTTGGGACACCTGTGGGTTCTGAAAAAACTAACCATGTCCCACCAAATAAAAAAAGCCCATATAGACAACTGTCAACATACAGCAGCAGCTATGATTTCCGAGTCTTTAGTACATAACTAAAACATGCAAGGACATACTGATTGGCCTGAAAGCGTGTAAAAGAAACTTAAAATAGTTCCATTTTATGTCAATGACTTCTCAGTGATCTAATCTTGACTTAATTCATCAAAACTGTAGTACTTTTAGTTACTCAAAAAATATTAGTGAATATAGAACCAGGACTAGATGTTAGACATCCAACTAAAAAAAAAAAAAACCTCACTCATATGGGATATGAAAAGTCTTAGTAAGAACTCTAGATAATGTCTTAAAACTGCTACAAACAAATATTACATTTTTAGTTTTTAGAAGAATTTCAGAAAGGGAGATGTGTGGCTGTACAAGTTATATAAGATATTTCATCAAGATAAGGAAGATTAATAATTTGAAATCCAAATAATAACTCTAAAATGTAAAGAGTGATCTGATAAATGTATAAAAGTTCCATTAAAACCACGGCACAGCATACTTAAATTATCAAAGATTTCACAAAGCTGTTCTTTTAAACTCAGCTCCTTAATTGTGTCATAATTCCAGAGAGAAATGATGCACACACCTTATTTTCAGAAAAAGTCTAATATAAATATTTAAAAGTGAGAACACGTTATTGATTGATTCTGTCTTAATAAATGAAAACAGAGAGAAACTTTGGCAGACTTCTGCTTTACTCATTGTTGAGTTACTTGATAATCTTTTTGCCTACTCTAAGTAGGATGTGCAGACATCTAGGTGCAACATATGCCATTGTGGCACAATTTATATTTTACTCCCATAGTCAGTTTTGTCCCAAGAGTTTTCATGGCTATAAGCTATTATTTCCAATTGAAATAATAGCTTACGGGATCGCAGACTGTTTCACCACTATATGTCATAATTCTAAGACGTTCAAAATGAATCCCATAGTGTTCCTAATGCAAGCGCACATTCATGCATAGATGGAAATGAAGAAATATCTCTAATTTCAGAGAGTACATATTGCTGTATTTTGCATAATGACTGTGAACACAGTGTATCAGGTAAATGAAAGGAAATAGCTTTTAGTGCAGTGTTCTGTCATGGGAAAATAATAAATCAACAGCCTATGAACTCTAGGTCCATTTAAAGCATGTTAGAGACCTCATTAACCTATAGAGGCCAATTTGAATAGAAGCCATTTAATGAAGACTCTGGATTTTTAAGAATTTATTATGATGGAAGAAATGGAAACAAGCTAAAAGTAGTAAAGATTACCTAAGTGATAATGAGATCCAAAACTGATGATATAATCACCTGAATCATGAAACAAAGGCATAGATATTAAGCTCCTGCATAACTTTATATAGTACAATTTAAGGGGTTTCAACAACAGGAATTAATGATTTCTTACTCTCAGGCAGGAAACACTACCTTTTTTTTTCTATTTGCTTTTTGGCACTTTACTGGAAAGTCTCCTCAAGAATAGGATTGAAATGTGGCTGTACTGTGACAGAACTAGATACTTTAGGCTAGGTGCTATATATTATATTTGAATTGGCTGAAATACTTGCAAGACAACAACAATAAGATTTTGGCTCTCCCCACTCCAGGATTGCACAAGAAGGTGGAGCATTTGTCCTTAGTGTATTTTAGTGTGCAAAATATCAACACCTATAATTGATTGAAGAGTGAAGGCGCCCTTATAAAGCTCCATATGTTGTACATTTACCTGTTAAATCAAAATGTAATTTAAATGTCATGGCAGACGACATGACTCTTTCCACTCAAAAGACACCCCAGACATTTTCTGCTCATGCTCACACAAAATGGAGTTAAATCTATCCTGGCAGGCACAGAACATGGAGTGGCTAGCTCAGGCTAGTGCTGCGTTGACTCAAGAATGATGTGTCCCTGTCTTTAACTGCCCCCAGGAAAAGTATGCATTTTCATACTGGATAAGGAGGCACAAAGCTCACTGAAGACTCACTGAAAGGACTGGGCTCCTTTCACACATAAGTGTCAGCCCCCATTTGCAGTCATGGTTTCATTACAGAGAGAAAAATCATTCCAGAAACTAAATTCTCCTTGTCCCTTCCAAGCGCCTTGACCAGTAAGTGATATGGTCATCTGACAACCTTTCCCATGCTCCTTTCCTCCATATTCAAGATTATCTTCAGTGAAGACTGAATTCATTTTTTGTTGCACAGTAATAAAATTTTCCCAAAAGGCACTGGACATGTCTTACAAACATGCATTCAGAAAGTCTCACAGTCTCCCAGGAGGTGAAAGTTTAAAGTTTGTGACTGTCATGTATTCAGCAGTAGCAGTCAATTTTCTCCTCCATAGCAGCTGGTTGAGTGCTGTGTTTTTGACTTTTGGCTTGGGAACAGCGCTGATAACACCAATGTTTTTAGTTATAGGTTAGAATATTTAGGCTGGTCAAGGACTTTCTGAGTCTCATGCTCTGCCAGAGACAAGGGAAAGCTGGGAGGAAGCAGAGAAAGGACATTTGACCCAAACTGACCGAAGAAGTATTCCATAGCACAGCACGTCATGCCCAGGATGTAAAACGGAAGACAGAGACCCGGAAAGGTGGGAGTGCACTGATTGGTTGGGCTGGGTATTGGTGGTGAGTGACTATATTCTTTTCCCTTGTATTTCTCTTGTCATTATTATTATTGGTGGTAACAATAGTGGTTTATGTTATACCTTAGTAAACTGTTCTTATCTCAACCTGTGTGAGTTGCAGTTTTTTGATTCTCCTCCCCACCCCCTGCGACTGGGGGAAGAAAAAGAGGGGAATGAGTGAGGAGGCTGCATGAGGGCCTTAAGCCATGACAGTGACCTGCATGATTGCCCTGGATTCATCAGCAGCAGTCATTTTTTTCTTTTTCATAGTACCTGGTGCAGCACTGTGTTTTTGGTTTTCAGCTTGGGAACAGCACTGGTAGCACCAGTGTTTATAGTTATGGCTTAGAATGTTTAGGCTGGCCAAGGACTTTCTGAGTTTCATGCTCTGCCAGGGAGGAGGGGAAGCCTGGAGGGAGCTGGGAGGAAGCAGAGACAGGGCACCTGACCCAAACTGACCAAAGAGGTATTCCATACCACAGCATGTCATTCTCAGGATGTAAAAAGGAGAGCAGAGACTTGGAAGGGGGAGGGGGGCGCACTATGTGGTCAGGGCTGATATTAGGTGAGGGGGGTGCACTGCTTGTGGGGGCTGGGTGAGCTATTGTGTTCTCTTGCCTTGTATTTCTCTTGTCATTAATATTATTATTGGTGGTAGTAGTAGTGATTTATGTTATACCTTAGTTACTAAACCATTCTTATCTCAACCTGCAGGAGTTGCATTCTTTTGATTCTCCTTCCCATCCCTCCGGAAGTGGGGGGAAAAAAGAGGGGGAAGTGAGTGAGAGAGCAAAATTGCGTGGCGTGAGGGCCTTAAACCACGACAATGCTGGAGCAGGCAACTGAATATGAATCTCCTTCTTCTTAACTGGTTATACCACGACACTGGTATACTCATTATGCAAGAAGATGGCACTGTGACCTGCTATATTTTGGAAGAAGAGAACGAAATCTGCTCCATTTTTGAAAGCAAGGTTTCACAACCTTGAGAGGCTTTAGATCAATGGTTGGAACTGCTTTCATGGAGTATTCAGTAAGGCAGGTGAAAGAAAGTATACAAGACGGAGCTCTACCTTCATCCTTTCCTACTTGCCACCTATTGGATGCATATTAAAAATACTGATTTTACTTGCCTGTTCAATCAGCATGCATTTTTCACTGTTCTCCTCTATACACACATAATGATCAGAGGCATATAGAGTGAGATCCACAGTTCTATTACGAAGGATAGGAGCTCATCAGTACTCAGCTTTTACTAACAGAAAAGTGAACTCATTAATAAAGTTTTAATGTGTTCTGTTTTGTAGAGAATGATTAAGAATGAGTAACAATTTAATTAATGTAATATATATGTCCACAGTCTTTTAACTGGCTTCCATGTGATTTTGTGACTAACAAAAAAGCAAAAAATAAGTATTATGGTAGCAACTATACTAATACCTTTTCTTGAGATCTAAACCAAGAGAAGACTGTCTTTCTACAGAATAAAGAGAAATAATGGCATGCATTGCCTCCCTGCTAAAGGACTTTTTCAGGGAACAGGAGTGCTTGCTGCAGCTAAGCTTCCTTATGCACATGAAATTATTTGGTATGTTTGGGGTATCCATGTGCAACCACTGATGTTTATGCTCATCATGGCTCTGTTTCTGAAAGATCCCAAGTCACAGATCCAATTACATACTGCTGCCATGTGGTACACCATTTCCATAACCTGCTTCCATGCAAATCAGAAATTGCCTAACAGTGGACAAAGGTTGTGACATCAGCTTTGTCACTATTGTTCTACATCGTCCTCACTGTGAGTCAGCTCTGTGTTGCCATGACTACCCACCAGTGAATGAGACATCCACTCTGCTGCTGCTGGTCAGATTACTGCAAAATCAGCTTTAGTATAATGTTGTTGACAATGTTAGGGATTCACTAAAAAGAACATTTTGCATTACACACAAGCAGTTCAGAATATCTACTTTTGTCTCATACAACTCCTGAGTACTCAGAGAAAAATATGCTGTTGTCTTATCATGTTCAGACCTTTTCTTCTATCTTGGGAATACTAATACATAGTGCTGTCAAAGGAAAGGCAGTAGAGTGACACGATTGCCTTGGATTTAGGATACTTATTTGGCAGGTTTTCTACATTCCCATGCCCATACAAGCATTGGAACCCAGAAAAATAGAACTGAACAAAATAGAAATATTTTAAATGAGAGAGTGAGAGTACCCCAAAACAAGTAAGCATTTGTTCAGAGATTGGTACATAGTCTGGGATGTGACAAGTATCATATAAGATTATGTGAAGTTTTAGAAGTTTTTAATATTGTAAATATTTTCTCATAATTGTTCACAATAAAGAGGGTGAGCACAGATTTTTGAAGTTTTGTAAGTCTGTTTGCTTCCTTTACTGCCACTGTAAATAACTCTCAGTGTTTAGTTTAATTCCAGTGGCATTGAGTGTTACGTTTGACTCATACGAGGTTGGTTTTAGTTTTTGATGAAACATACCTTATCCATGTCTTATTTTTGGAGTCATCACTTAATTGGAGAAAGATAATAAAGTCCTGAGTTTAGAGTTTTTTTAATATATTTAATATGATTTACATTTGCCTTATGTGCTGAAATTACTGAAACTGACATAGTTTAATGTTATTTTTGCTATTTGATGGAATAAATGAACCAAAGCATCTAGAAAAACTCATTGAAAAAGTCATAGTTCGAATGTAAATTGAATTCATTGATAATATTCAGCATGACAAAGTTTCAGTGTATTTAGCCATATTTATATAAAGCATTCAGCAAACCAGGGACCCTGCAGGTTTGAGAAAATGCTTGGTCTCCATGGCCGAATATTTATTAGAAAGCTGGTGATACCAATCTCAGTTCAAAGAGGCAGCACTTCTTGAAATATTTCAGTATTCTAAACTGAGGCAAAAGATAATATGCATTGTCAGTATGTTTGTTTATTGACTTGAGTATTCAAATATAAATGATTTAAAATTAGAAAATTAAAATGTCCATTGAAATGGTTGCTTGAATAGGTATTAGGTGTTCCTAATCAATACAATTCATTTGGTTGTGCAAATATGTATGAAATGGCCTTGCAATCAGTGTGAAACATTTCTCCTGAGAAAAAACTCTGAGTTAGACATTTATCAAATCACTCTGATTAAATCCTGGCTCTAGGAAATAGTGCCGTATGAGCTGGGTTTAGTCAGTCAGGGATGAAATCCATATTACAACTTTCCAAACAATCATCTGAATGATAATGAAAAGTACTACCTGAAGGAAGAAGCAAAAGAACAGAAGTCTGAGTACTGTGCACAGTTCTGGTGTCCTCAACATAAAAAGGGCCCATGGCAGGGGGGTTAGAACTAGATGATCTTAAGGTCCTTTCCAACCCTAACTATTCTATGATTCTATGATTCTATGACATGGAACTGTTGGAACAAGTTCAGAGGAGGGCCATGAGGATCATCAGGTGACTGGAGCACTTCCCCTATGAGGATAGGATGATAGAGTTGGGGCTGTTCAGCCTGCAGAAGAAAAGGCTGCGTGGGGAACTACATAGCAGCCTTCCAATATCTGAAGGGGGCCTATAGGGATGCTGAGGAGGGACTCTCCATGAAGGACTGTACTGAGAAGACAAGGGATGACGGGTTCAAACTTAAACAGGGGAAGTTTCAATTGGGTCTGAGGAAGAAATGTTTTACTGTAAGGGTGGTGAGGCACTGGAATGTGTTGCCCAGGGAAGTTGTGAATGCTCCATCGCTGGCGGTGTTCAA
>JASSUY010009137.1:0-25877 GCA_032466535.1 Forpus xanthops | reverse complement strand
GGTGTCCCTGCCCATGGCAGGGTTTGGAACTGGATGAGCTTAAGGTCCTTTCCAACCCTGACTGTTCTATGATTCTATGATCACAACTTCCCTGGGCAGCCCATTCCAGTCCCTCACAGTAAAGAACCACAGCATTGCTGTTGCATCCTCTCCTTTGCAGGTTCTGGACTCTTCTGGGAGCAGCTCTGACCCCTTTGGCTTCCTGGACCTGAAGCAAGGCAAGTACTTCTCCATGGTGTGGCTGAGGGTGAAGCCTGGGCTGAGCCTTGGATAAAGGATACGAGGGATTTCAGGCCACCTTTATCAGAAGCATATTGAAGCTGAATTCCTTGGTCTGCTCCTGGATAACAAATCAGACGTGTGTTTGGGTTAGAACAACCTGTGACATTCAGGCTTTTATGGGACGACTTTGA
The DNA here is from genome assembly GCA_032466535.1 of Forpus xanthops. Lineage (NCBI taxonomy): Eukaryota > Metazoa > Chordata > Aves > Psittaciformes > Psittacidae > Forpus > Forpus xanthops. The sequence goes on along the minus strand of JASSUY010009137.1, from coordinate 25,464 downwards.
AGAGGGGGAAAAAGAATGTCTGGATAAGAAAATAGCTGGGAAGATCCATGACAGGGGAAGTCCTCCAGGGGTTTCTTGGGTTTTATAGTCTTGGACCACAGGAGGTGAACTCCTCCTGCAAAAGCCTCCTTCCTGCAAGGTGATATTCTATGATTCCATGGTACAACACATCCCCCAAGTCACAGGGAGGGAGAGGCTCTCTCGTGTGTTCTCTGCATTCCACTCATCTCCATCAGCCTCAGTGAGTGAACACAGGGCAGGGGGGTGAGGGGTACAGCCCCTGCAAGACCTCAGAGCTGGCGCTGGAATGATGCCCCCATAACCAGGAGAGGATGTAGAGACCCTCCTGGCACTTTGGTGATGGAAAGCACGCTTCCCATGGGTGGTCACCAAGTCCACTTAGTTTCTTAGGGTAGATATAACCCTAGACGGTGAAAGGATACTGTGCTTTAAGTCCCCCAAACCTCTCCCATCCTATATACTCCTCATAGAATAAGGTTTGGTATGTTAAGATGCTTGAATTCTGTGTGTTTCTTGGAGTTACATTGCTGTGTTTCTTTTGGTGCTCTTTGCACTTCAATCAGAGCACACATACACCTTGTGGAAGCGATTCTTTCCTTCAGAAACAGTTCATCCTGTTCCACCAGCCCCGAGCCATGGGGGTGAGATGTGAATTTACACACTTTATACTGAGCACCTTTGCTTGTGGGTTTTATCTCGTGGAGAACCTTCTCCCTGAAATGGTGCTGAAGGCCATGAAACACAGCACATCTCTGTACAGGATCAAGGACTCCGCTGAAGTGACTGCAGCAATCCAAGGCACGTTGCTCTGAGCTCTCCAAGTTTTACATCGCATCTTGAATGTATTCTGTCGATAGCATTGATGTGATTTCTAGCCGTTCAATCCCAAAGCTGTGACTGGAACTAGGACCTGTTATATGCACCCCACTTACCTCACCCTCTTCAAACCTTATTTGTATAAAGCAGTAAAAATACATTAAACATTAAAATGGAGACGTGAAAGCTCATGGTTTAGGTTGGTTTTGTCTGATGGATGAAACTCTTTAGAAGGAATTGCTCGGTTCGTACATCAGTATGTTCTTGCAGCACCTCGAGGGAGCTGCACATTGATGCTCATGGGGTTCATCCATGGGACACACTTCAGCTGCTGTGGTTGGCCAGGGAGCCTGCAGGAGGGGAGGATGCTGCACCCCAACTGGAACACCCTCTTCCGACTTAAACCCTCTATTTTCCAACCCAAATGCTTGTTCTTTGGACCTGGAGCATCCCAAGTGCTCTGAACCCATTGGTTCAGACGCTCCATCCCTGGCAGTGTTCAAGGCCAGGTTGGACAGAGCCTTGGATGGCATGGTTTAGTGGGAGGTGTCCCTGCCCATGGCAGAGGGGTTGGAACTAAATGATCTTAAGGTCCTTTCCAACCCTGACTGTTCTATGATTCTATATTTGGGGTGGGCCAGCAGGTCCTGGACATGGATGTGGCCAGTAAGGGGGGGGAAGAAGAGGGCAACTCTTTTAAAGGGGAGCCAAAGAAAGGTGTCCCCTTGTCCAGCCCCTGGGCCAGCTGGTGTGGGCATCATGAAGAAAGCCAGTGCCATAAGCTGGTGCTGAAGCTGCCTCTGACGCCTGCTGTGTTGGGAAGTGGGTGACAGCCACCACCTGGGTAAGGCCCAAGCACCCAGGAGCGGCAGGAGAACAAGTGCTGGAGCATCGTGTCCCCTCAGGTGAGTGCTGTCTGTCAGGCCACCCTATCTGTGGAACCATGGCACCACTGTGTGAGGTGGAGCAGTGCATGGGGCACCTCCAAGGGATGGCTGCACAGTGAGGTCTTCACCCCATGCACCCGGACGGCTCTTGTTTCTAGGTGCTCTGATATACATGTATGTATATGTAACAAAGGGACAAGAGGCGGAACTGGTGGCTCTCCATACGAAGTATCATGAGCTAACGATACTGTGCAAAGCCCAGTGAGTTTGCCATTGCTGGATGGTGAATCCTCTGGATCAAAGTCTTGCTGTTCACTGCATTAAATGCAGTGTTTAAGTGATGCTTCACCTGGTGAGAAATAAGCACAGGAAGGACAAGCCTGTGAAGCAAACCAGGTCTTTGTGGGGCTGGGGATGGTTTGTCTCCTATGGAAGTACGGGAGGTGGAGGGTTGGAGAGTGCTCATCGTGCTGCACCCAGAGGGAATGGCAGCCCCTCGCTGCGGTGCAGGGTGGGCAGTGCCAAGCCTGCAGACTGTTTGCTTAGGTGAGGGCTGTATCTGGTTCTCTGGAAGCGTTTCCTAACGGGATCAGCCTGGGGAGGTCATTGAGGAGGGGTGAGCAGGTACCGCTGCTCCTGGGAATGAGCTGCTGCTTTCCCAGAGCCAGACCTCAGGACTGGGAGCTGGCCCTTTCCCCTGTCCTCACTCGCTGCTGTGGCCTTTAACCTGTTGCTCAGATGCTTCCGTGTGCCAGAAGCGGGACCAGCTCCTCCTGGACTCGGTTTTGACACAAAACGGGAGCATTGACATTCTTTTAAAGCTGGTTTGGGCTCATAGCACAATCTGATCAGCACAGGGAGGGGGAAAGCTGCCCTGGGCACCCCTGTGGCTACTGCACAGAGCAGTGGGCTACCTGCTGGTGATGGGGGCTTGCAGAGGGCACAGCATGGGGAGACAGAGGCCTTCCCCAAAGCACTTTTGAGTTGGATCCTTCAAAAACAGGGATGTCATTAAGCACGTAACCCCTGCACTTAGATGTGTGAGTGCTCCTGTGTTAGCCAGGCATGCCTCTGGTGCATTCAGAAGCACTGAGGCAGCCGCAGACATCCCCATGGCTGGCTCTGACTCCACACAGGGATGAGAAGAGGTGGAACGCTGGGAGGAGAGCGTGCAGGTGCTGTCTGGAATGCTGCACTACCTCCATTGGTCCACTGGTGTGGTTATTCTTCTGGTGTTGGTGATGCTCATAACCGTAGGGTACAGGTGAATGCTTTGCACCAAACCTTGCTTAGGCCTTGCAGATGCATTGTTTGCCCAAAGGATGGGTCTTGAAGGGCTGTGTGACCCCCGGGAGCAGGAGGGGCTGTAGTACCCCAGCTTGGGTAGTAGGAATCCCCAGGCTTCATGTCTTGCCCCATGTAAGGATATGGGACTGATATTTACACTTAGAGCTCTGCTGTATTTAAAAGCAATGGCTTGGGATTCATCAGTTTAGGCCCAAAGGTGCTCCCTCCTACACAGGGGTGGCACTATTCCCATTGCTTAATGGAGCACTCCCCATCACAGAACCAACCAGGTTGGAAAAGCCCTTTCAGCTCACCCAGTCCGACCATTGCCCAGCACTGCCAAGGCCACCACTGACCCATGGAGTGTGAACACTGCAGGGACGGTGACTCCATCCCTGCCCTGGGCAGTTCCAATGCTGAGCACCCTGTGGGGCAGGAACTGTTCCTCAGCTCCATCTAACCCTGCCCTGGTGCAGCTTGAGGCCGTTTCCTCTTGTGCCATCCCTTGTTCCTTGGAGCAGAGCGCAGCCCCCTCCATCCTCCATCCTCTATCCCTCTTCCTGCTCTGTCCGAGCTGCTGCCGTGTGTCCGAGCGGGTCCAAGTGTCCCTTCCCCCGTGTGACGCTGTGCACGCTCCCGGCCTCAACCGACCCCCGCCGTGTTGATGGGAGAAGGGTCCTGGGGGGGGCGGCCCTGACGGTGCGTCCCTTATCCCACAGCGCCGCCCTGCGGCCGCCCGCGGCTCAGCCCGACGGGGGGGTCGGGTGCCGGTGCCCCCGCCTCGGATCCCACCGGTTCCCTCCCGCCTGGGCCCCGGGGGAGCGCGGAGGGGTAACGGGGCTGTGCCCGGTGCTGCGCGGGGCTCTGCTGCCTCCCTGCGGCCGCTGCTCGACGGGGGTGGGGGAATGGCGTCAAACACCTTTAAAATACATCTAAAATGCATCTGATGTAAATGTAATAGAAATCATTGCAGCTGCGGGAAGCTATAAACACCCCCGGCTGCTTCTGTCTGGGAAACAAGAGGCGGACTGAGGGCTGGGGTGGAGGGGAGATTGCAGGTGGGGGGATAACATGGAGGGATAGAGGGATAACGTAGAGGGATGTGGAAATGGTAGCGGGAGAGGATGAGGGATGGTAACGAGATGGGAAGTTGGGATCATGACAAGAGGAGATGTGGGGATAGCAGAAGGGAGTGTGGTTGTGACAGGAGGTGATGGGATAACGGATGGGGTTTCAGGGATAAGGGAGAAGGGAGAGGATTCGTGGATAAGATGCAGGGATGCGGGGACGATAAAGGGATGGGATGTGGGATAACAACAGGAGGCAACGCTGGGATAACGGGAGTGAGGGCGGGGGTGACTGGAGGTGATGCTGCATAACAACGGGAAGGGATGAGGGGAGCGCATCGCCCTCCCGGAGCCACAAGTGCCCTCTTCCCGCACGACCGTCAGGGCCGTATTTCTCCTCTCCTGCTGCCCCGGCCACATCCTCCCGTATCCTGACCCCCCCCGCAGCCCTTCCCCACCAGTCCCTTAATAAACACCGCCGAGAGTTGCCCTTCTACTCGGTAAATATTGGCTTAGCTTTTCATTGACCGGCTCTCTTGAAAAGACCCGAAAAATCCACACCGGTTCCAAACTAAGCCAAACAGTCAATAGGTGACGAAGTAAGTTATTTCCAGGGCTTAAGGGGCTTCCAGCTCATTAGCAGGTGATCCGCCCGCCTGAGCAGCTCCCTCCCTGCGAGAGGGCTGCGGAAGGAGAAAAGGGGGGAAGATGGAACGGGGGGAGGAAAGGAAAAGGAGCCCCCGGACCCGGAGCTCCTCACCGCCCCCAGCAAACAGATTTCTGCCCCAAATCGCGATCCGCGGAGCGTGGCGCAGTCCGGACCCGACGGGAGGCTCCGCCGAGGTGCGGCTCTCCTATCAGCTCCCGGTGGTGGACGGGGGCTCGGGTAGGGATGAGGGAGGCCGATGCCAACTGTGACGGCAGGAGCGGGGCGGCTGCTGTCATCAGCGCGACCGCGCAGCGCTGCGCAACCCCTCTGCCTCTGCCTGGGACTGGAAGCGCGGAGGAGAGTTGGGTTGAGAAAGCGGTGTCCTCCTCTTCATCTTTTCCTCTTATTTTTTGTCCTCTTCTTTCCTTTTTCTTTTTCTTTTTTTTTTTGTCGTTTCTTTCCTTTTTATGTTCTTTTTTCTTGTCTCTGTTTTCGCCTTTTTTAAAGGTTCTTTTCTTTTTTCCCTTTTCTTTTTTCCCTTTTCTTCCATTTTTCTGCTTTCTTTTTGCTCTTTTTCTCTTTTTTTTTTTTGCTCTCTTTTACTCTTTTTTTTTTTTGTTCCCTTTCTTTTTCTCATTTTCTTTTTATTTTTATCCTTTCTTTTTCGTTTTCCGTTTCTTTTTTTTTTCCGATTTTTTTTCCCTTTTTTTTTTTTTCCTTTTCTTCTCCCCCCTCCCCCCTCTTCTTAAATCTTCCTTTCCCCCCCCTTTTTTTTCCCTTTTCCATTGCTCCCTTCCCCTCTCTCCCTCCTCGCCCCCCCCCGCCTCCTGCCTTGTACAACCCGGAGCTCCGACAAGAAAGAGCCGTTTCTCCGGGGCAGAAACGGGACGTGCCAGCCCGCCGCGCGGTACGGCCGGGCCGCGGAGGGAGGCCGCCTGCCTAACATTACCGGGCCCTCCATGCAGCCTTGTTCTGCTGCCCGCCGCAGCCTCCGCGCAGCCCCCGCGCAGCCCCCGCGCTGCCGAGCTCCGCTGCCCGGCCGGAGGCGCAGGAGCGGGCCCCGACGTGGGTTTTACGGGGGAGATGCGCTTGGGTCTTGTTGGGGGGGGGAAGAGTCTAATTTCCTGTGAAATGAGAGAGAAACTTGTCAGCGGGGACTGGGAGAAGAGGAGGCCTCTGTTAGCCTTCAAAGGGAGAGGGAGAGAGGGAGAGAGGGATTCTTTTTCCTTGTGTCCCCCCCCACCCCCCGGGTGTTTTTTTTTTGCCTTCCAGAATAGATATAGCACGAATTTTTAATTCGTCTTCCTTTCACAGACAACAATGCTGGGTTTGAAAGCTGGGCACAATTTGGGTTTTGTGAGGGGTCCCCCGGCCCAGCTGGCCATATGGGATACAACATGTAGAACACGCCTAACAATGAGCACGAGTGACAGCCCGAACAAAACGCAAAGGACACTGCTCCCTGACTCCGGGATGGACTGCCTCCCCGAAATGAATGGAATGGCCCCAAAAAGAAGGGAGAAGGGGGGAGAAGAAGGGAGAGAAGGCACAGGGAGCTCCCCCCCTTTAGACTGTCTCTCCTTTTTCTCTTCCCCCTCCCGGCCCGGGCCTGACTGCCTTGGCCTCCGTCTCTTTAATATGCACGCCTCTAACATGCTCACCTCCCTGCCTCCCCCATTGTGCTGTTTTGTGAAGTCTACTGTATATTGTGCAAAGATAGACTGCCCAGAGCTGGCCCAGCAGCATGGGAGATATAAGGCCACGGAGGTTAGGGCCACACAACTGGTTTTATAGACTTAGCAGAGCCTGGGGGAAAAGAGAAAGAGAAAAAGAAGGGGGTAAAATAATCAAGAAGTGGCAGTTTTCCTTCGCTCCGCTCCTGCCTCGCACGTTGGGGCTGCAAAGGGGAAATCCTGCACATATCCGTGTTCCCCCATTGCTCCAGGACCCGGAGGAGGTTCCCCGAGGCTGAAGGCCGGTTCCTCGCTTGTTGGGCTGGCTCTGCCTCGGTGGGTCCCCTCCGGGGCACGGGCAAGTTACCGATGGGGTGGGCAGAGCGGCTGCCGGGCCCCGGTGGTTTGGGGACGGGCTCAGGCGGTGGGGAAAGGGGGATAAAAATACGAATAAAACCCGGAAAAGGGTAAAACCAACCCAGGCTCAGCGCGGGGCGGTGCCGGGGTTGGCGGCCGGCGGATGTTGCGCAGGGGCGGATTGGCGCGGAGGGGCACGGAGGGGCCGGTACCGATGGTTTCTTTGCTTTGGGTATTGAACTGAACCGGCTCGGCTCGGCTCGGCTCGGTCGCGGCGGGACGGGGCGGGCGCTGCCGCGGTCCCCGCACCCCACAACCTCCGTTTGTTGATGAATTTGTTTGGTGTTTAAACATCTTTAGCAACCTAAATCCCGCAGGGAAGGGCGAAGGGCTCACAGCCGCCCCGGCGCTGCACAAGCCCGCTACGAGCCGGAGCTGCGACCGCCCAAACCGCTTCCCCGTTCCACTGCGGCCAGGCCGCCAACCCTCTCCACCCCCCGAAATCTGCTCCTTCTCCCCGTTTTTGGGGGTATTCCAAGTGTTCACCTTTCCCCGATCTGCCCCAGCCGCCGGCGCATCCCCGAGGGCTGAACGTGAAGTTTCCGCTCTCCCTTCTGAGCAAAACGGCCGCGGAGCAGACGATGAATATGATGGTGGTACCCAAACTACGGCCGGGGACCCCCGCACCACGGGGCACAGGGGGCTGGAACAGTAAAGCCGCAGATACCAAACAATCCTTTAACCTCCCACCCCAATTTTCGTCAGCGGAATGGAGCCGAATGCCCCCCAAAAAGCCGTTTTGCCCCTCTAAGAAAGAAGTTGTTTGGGGCCCTGCTTGGCCGGCTCTCCCCGCCGGCCCCACGCCGAAACGTGGCTGAGAGGCGAACAAATCCGGTTGGCCGTTGTTATCGGTGCCGTGAATTGTTTTCCCTTAAAAGGTGAAATTAAATTTCTTTAAATGCCATTAAAATTGGTATTAAAATATCGCGCAGAAGGAGCCGCTTCCCTGCGGTGGGGAACGGCGACGGTTTAACCTCTTTTCTTTTCTCTCCACTCCCCGTTATTCGGGACTACGTATGCGCAACCCCTAAATGAGCTCAACCAAAACCAACATCTCGGCTGCTCCCCGCGGCACAAAACACACCCGCTCCGAGCTACCGGGGGGGCTCCACGGGGCCGAGCATCCCCATGGAAGGGGGTTATGGAGCCCCCCGTGTTCGGGTGCTCTCCCGGTCCTCACAAAACCACAGGAGCAGCGGGGAGCGGGGTTTATTCTTCCTTTATTTTTTGTTTCATTCTGACGACCCCCCCCCCTTTATTTGAGCTGTAGGTAGACAGGACCACTGAATGGCGCAAAAAGGTCTGTAAACAATGACGCACAAAAAACACCTCCCCTCCCTTCCCCCCCACCCCCCATTCCTGCCTCCCCCCGAAATGAAACCGAGCCGCCCCCCAAAAAATAGAGGGGAAAAGAAACAGGAGAGGGAAAAAAAGAACCGAACCAACCCCCCCCAAAAAACCAAATCCAAACAACATAATAATAATAATAGCAATAATAATAATAATAATAATAGCGTTTCCCTCTCCGTCCCTTCCCCCGCAGTTTTGGGGTTTATTTTTGGAGCATCAGTCTGTCTCCCTCTCTGTCTCGCTTTATTATTTCGGGGATTTCCTCCTCTTTTCGCGTATGGGGGTACGCGGGTGCGGGGGGATGCGCTCTCCCCTCCGACCTTCACCAAGTCCACTGCTGCGCTTGTACCAAGTGATGTGCTGTGGGGTACTGGGGGTTGCCGGCCGCGCTGTACTGGGCGTTGTATTGCATATGCTGCAGGGACTGGGCGCTATAGGCGGAGAAAGGAATTCCCGTCTGGAAGGTCGCGGCTGCCAAGTCCTGAGCTTTGAGCGTGTGGCAGGGTTTGCCGTCCCTGACTAAGACCGGCACGGCCACCCGCCGCGGGGAGGGCAGAGGAGTCACTTCCATACCTTTCTCGGCCCGGGCCCGCTTCATCTTGTAGCGATGGTTCTGGAACCAGATCTTCACCTGGGTTGGAGTGAGGCGGATCAGGCTGGCCAAGTGCTCCCGCTCCGGCGCCGACAGGTACCGCTGCTGCCGGAACCGCCGCTCCAGCTCGTAGGTCTGCGCCTTGGAGAAGAGCACCCTCCTCTTCCTCTTCTTCCCTGCGTCCCCGCCGCCCGCTGCTTCCTTCTCGTTGTCGGGGGACTCGTCGGCCGACGGCTCCGGTGATTTGGCGGATGGGTCCTGGCCTCCGCCGCCCGCCGCCAGCCCGTGCACTGCAAGCGAGAGCGGCCCATCAGGGGAGAGCGGAATGGGGGAGCCCCGCGCTGCGCACCCTCCGCACCCCACATCCCTCCCTGCACCCCGCGGGGCAGCGCGGCTCAGCCGCGGCGTTGGGGCTCACGGAGGCTCCGGTCGGGGCTCAGCAATGGCGAGCGGCGAACGCCCCCCATCACCCCATAGACACCTCCCCGACCCCTCCTTCCCCACCGCCGGGAGTGTGGAGCGGCGCGCCCCGTTTCCGCCGGTACTCACGGGAGTATTGGATGCCCTCGGCGCTCGCCAGCCATCGCGTGTAGGGATTATCGCTGCTGTCGTAGAAGGGGTTCTTCAGAGGCAGCGTCTGCACAGCGTCCAAGGGGGTCTGCCCCAGCACCCCCGATTTCCTGGGGGGTTCCGGTGCTTCGCTCTCCTCCTCACCCCCCTCCGCAGCGGAGCCGTCCTCATCGTTGGTGTCGGGGAGGTCCAAAATGTCCTTCACCGAGAAACCCGTCTTTGTGTTGGTCAGAGACATGTTCCGGCCAAATTTAGGCAGGGAAAGTTGGAGGAGCGGCTCCGCCGATCCGCCGTGTCACGGGAGCCACGCACACGCGGAGCGGCGACAGCCCCGCCGCGCACGGCTGCGGGGAGCGGGGGGGGGAGAGAGGCACGCGTGGAAGGGGGGGTAAATATAACGGGAACGGAGGTTTACAGGGAGATAACCGAAGCGGCTGGTGCGAAAGAAGAAGCGGAGCCGCAGCGGTGGATCTCTGCGGTGGTGGTTTCCACGGACTTCTTGTGCCACGGGGGGAAATTCAGAGAGCGGGAGCAGCTTCGGAAATAGTTTGTAACTCCAGGGGGAGAAGGGGAGAGGCACGCCAAAAAATAGAAATAAATAGGAAAAAAAAGAGGAAAAAAAAAAAAAGAAAAAAACTGAAAAAAAGGGAAAAAAAAAAAAAGGAAGAAAAACCAAATCACTTCTGGCTGTTGCTTAAACACCCCGAGCCCGCGCCTGGCGCTTGGAGAAGCCGAGCCATTGCTGGAGCGAGCGGTCCGTGTAAGGCTGGTCCCCACACATGAACCTGCCGAGAGGAGGGAGAAAAAAAACCTACATTAAACCCGGGCAAGGTTGGCCACGTGTGGGCGGGTCCTGGGAGTCAAGTGGATGAAGACAGTGTTTGCAGATGTGAAATTGCGGGTTTTGGGCGAGCTCCGAGCTTCCACCATTGGTGATGAGTGGTATAACGTGTCAGTTAATTACCGGCGTGGGGAGGGCCCTTCCGCGGGCGCGGGGTGTGTGTGTGTGGCGCGCCGGGAGGAGGGAGGGGGTGATTTTCTCTTTTCCCTTTTCTTTTACACCCTGCATTTACATACAAAGAGCCTCGCACCGATATTCCCCGCACTCCAAAGTGCGTTTTCCACCCATTGCCTTGCGAGGCAGCGGGGAAATAAAATATATATAAGTATGGGATAAGCGCCCTCCCCCTCTCCACGCGCAGTTTGCGCGCCCGCGCAGCGCTGGGGGCAGCGCTCATGGCATGGACCGAAGGGGGGAGGCGGCTCAGATGGCAGGAGACCAACTTATCTAAACCGCCTAGGTCAATATTTTGGTTGAGGCTTAAGGATGAAGGCTGGAAATTAAACAGCGAGTAATTGATTCTAGTTTGCTCCGAAATTAAGCGAACTGGCAAAATGCGATCGTCAGTCACGACCCGGGGAGATGCGGGAGGTGATTGCTTGAGGGAGGGGGGCTTTATTTGAAGAGGTCTCATTGATTTTGCCTCCTTCTTCCAAGGGAATAAAACCCGGCCAGTTTGGTTGATTTAACGGGCTGGAGCCCAGCGGAGCTTCAAACAGAGCTGAGGTTTTCTTCATTTATCGAGGTTGTGATTTTTCTCTCTCTTTCGGGGCCTGGGAAAGGAGGGGGATGAAGGGGCTCCTTTCCAAAAGGCCATTGTGGAAGGCCGGATTTTCAGGTGTCACATTAACAGGCACACTCCGACGGCCGCGGAGCTCCGCAGCATCCCCGGCTGCGAGCGCCGGCGTTGCTGCGCGGCCGCGGAAGACCTCCCCTCTGCGTTCCCCCAACTTCTTCCCTCTCTATGTGTCTGACACCAACTTTTGTCTTCATTTTCATCCTTCCTCCCCTTCCCCGCACCCTCGGCCACGCGCACCCTGGCCAAGACCTTCTTCCCCTTCCTCTTCCTCATCCCTGAGCCGCCACGGAGCCGGAGCCCGGCCCGGGACGGGTTTATGCGTGGCTCTAACGGTGGTTTCCGGAAGGGACGGGGGGGGTTCACAGACAATTTGGGAAGGGGTTTTATTCTGAGAAAGCAAAGTTAACCGAGTTTCTCTTCCAGGAGAAGGGAGCGGGAACGCGGCTCTGGTGGTGGGGAGAGGAAGAAGACGGTCCCTCAGACATCCCCCGGCTTGCCGATCAATGTATCCGCACCTTCCCCTCCTCTCCCTGCCCGCTGCCCCCATCCTTCCTCCCCCAGCCCCCCAGCCTGCCTCCCATAAAGTATGTGCTGTGGCTGACAATGCCCAGGGATTTCCCCCCCTCCTTTTTTATTTTAAAGCGAGCCCCTGAGCACATCCTGGGTGGTCGGACCCGCGCAAACACAAATACAACCCTATGGCTAAGCTGGAAACAATGTCCGCAATGTAGACAAATGTCCGGCTTCTGTTGGAACCCTTTGTCTCGGCGCAGTTTTTGCATTTATTTCAGTGGCGAAATAATACGTGATTGACGCCCCCTTTCAATGTGTCCTAACTGTTGGGAATAAATCTGAGGTTGTTCCTAGTTGTCATGGTATTCAACCGCACTCAATGGCTATCTCTTCATCCATTCCGGAGTCCTCCCCGATATCGAGGGAACCCCTTTGGGCGGGCGCTCCCCTTCCCGGGAAGGGGGCCCGAGGCACCCACCAGGCACAGACCCCCAATTTCCAGCCAAGCTCAGCCTTATCGATCCATTTATTCGGCCCCAGAAGCGGGTGGGGGGGGAGGGAGGAGGTTTAATTCCTTCCCACCGCAGCAAGCGAAGGATAAAAATTGCCGTAATGATCAGTGCAAGTCGCGACAGAGACAGCACACGGCGACATAAAGGCTCGATTTAAAGAACCCCGGAGGAAGCCAACCGGGAAGGGACAGGATGAGCATCTCCGGTGGTGTGTGCAGCTTCGTGGGGCTGCTCCGCTCCTCAGGCCGGGGGAAGAGCAGGGCTCCGAGTAATAACGGTAGGAATAGAAGTAACAGGGATACTAGCAGGAGCAGAAACACGAATAGAGATAGGAGTAAGGGTAATAAGAGTAAGAATGATAAGAATAAAAGAGTAAGAGTAAGAATGATAAGAATTCTAGGAATAAAAAATAAGAGGATAAGGATAAGGACCCACGCAAACCCAAACCGCCCTGCAAATGCCACCACACGGGCACAGCATCCTTCAAACCCCACTCGACGTGGGGCCCCACAGCGGCGGAGCGGGGGCTGCCCACGACCGAAGCGCGGCCCCGGGGCTGGGGGGGTGCTGTAACCGGGCCCGGTGGCCCTCGGTATGGACCGAATGGCAGAACAAAGGTCTCTTGCGGTGCACAAAGCCCCGCGGACACGGGGATGGGGGTCTGGGGGTGTCCAAGGAACGGACACGGCGGAAGCCCGAGGAGGCTCTCACTCCGCACCGGCACGCCGTGACGTAACAGACGGGGCGGTGACGTAAGAACCGGACGGGCCTTTGACGTCAGGAGCGGTCGCAGGGCCGGGAAGCAGTCCCGCGCTGCGTGTCGGGGGAACCCGACGGCAGGTCGGCGGCTATCGCGATAGCGCCCTGCCACCCTTCGTGCCTTCGCTGTCCTCGTGCCCCTGTCCCAGCGCCCCACTGCGAGCCCATCGCAGCGCTGTCCGGCCCTCCCCACGCATGGGACCAGCAAAGTGAATCGGGGGGCTGCTCCAGCCTAAGGGAAGGGGGTGCCAGGGCAGGAGGGTACCGGGCAGAGCAGGGGCTGCTCCCCACATCCCGCTCCTCAGGGTTACTTGCCCAAGCCCGCAGGAGGCCGGCGGCGCGGTGCACACAGGCGGAGGGCTGCACTTGAGAGGTGCCTCTGCCCGCGGTCGGTGTTTACTTGTTTGCTCTCACAGGTAGTTCAAACACCCATCTCCTCCCTCCCCTCTGCTTGTTTCCCTGCCTCGATCTGCGTGGGGACCGGGTCCCGCAACGCATGAGCGGCGGAGGTTTAGTTTAGCGCCATTAAATGTCGTTTTGGGGGTTATTTAAGTGCGGGGAAGAGGCGTTGGGTGCGGGATGAGAGGGAAGGAGCAAACGGTTCCCCGGTCACGCGTGACCCCGCACCCGCGAGGCGAGGAGTGGACCCGCGGGGCTCCCCACGCCACGGGCGGCCCAGGGTCGTGGGTTTAAGCGGCGAGAAGCCGTCGCTTCCTTCCCTGCTTTTAGGCTCCCGCTCCCCGCATAGCTCCCGGTTTCTCCCTCTGTTTTAAGCCACCGACTCCCCGACTTCATTCCCTTCTCTGCCGAGCGGGATCCTACACATGCATTAAATATAATAGTATATAATAGATGTATAAATGAGTGAGAAGGTGTCTGGCGCTGTGCGGTTCTCCCATTCCGACTCCAGCCCCGCATCGCCGGTACAGCCCTCAGGTGGATCACTTTATTGTGTGATTAAACCCGAGGTGCGAGCTATTGTTTCCCCTCACTCCAGAGCCCAAATAAATAAACAAGGAGAGCACCTTGCCGCCCGGGAGGGATTAGCGAAGCCCACACGAAGCCTTTGTTAAAGAGGGTAGGTTTATTTTATCCCTTAGAATGGGCTACACTTGAAATAAATAGAGGAAGAGAAGCGCAACCCATGTCCCTGCTGATAATTGTTATTAGGGGCTTCAGCTCAGGAGCATCCCCTGTAAGCGACACTCTCTTTGTTTTAAAGTGTGGCGCGGGGGGGGGGGGTGTGAAGGAGAGCAATGTCTTTAAAGAAGACATCTTTTGTGAGTGATAAAGGAGCCCCACAAAAACTAAAACCCAACCAACGAGAAAACTAAGAAGAAAAAAATCAGGGAAAAAAAACACCACCACACAGCCCCCCCCCAAAAAAAAAAAAATGCACCAAAACAGCACTTAAAAAGAAGAAAAAAAGAGGAAAAATAAAAAATAAAACGATCTCTTCCGCGCGTATCCTCCGGGAGGGGGGGGGGTGATGGTGATGTGGGGTTAAATCGCATTTTCCGGCCCTGAAGCGGCAGTTCCGCAGCGATGCCGCCGGTTCGGAGGGTCCGCGGCCTCGCCAGGCCGTGAGAGGGAGCGGACACCACGGACCCACGGCTCCCTTGTACGTGGTACAGCGGCGGCCCGGGCTGGGGGGGGCAAAAATTCCTATTCCCTGAAATCAAAGGGAAACAGAGCCCTCGGTATCCTCCGCGGCTTTCGGGAACTTAAGGCGCGGGGCTCGGAGGTCCTGCGGGGTGGAATCCCCGTTTCCTTTCACGGCTGGAAAAATGGCATTGACAAAGGCGTTAAGGGCGTTTGGGGAGGGGGAAAAAAAGGGGGCAAAAGGGGGGAAAAAAGGGGAAAAAGAGGGAGCCTTCCCACCCCACGGAAAGGGCCCTGGCACGAGCCTTCCCCATCGAAGCTCAGAAGGAAAAGCCCGCGCCCCCCAAAATCCTTCCTCCTGCAGTCAATTAAATCTTCTCCGGGACATAGGAATCTAAATGAGCTTTCTTATAATCACGATTCCTCTATCTCCTTCCCCCGAAGCTTCAAAGGCGGAGAAATCCTTCCCATTCACCGATATTACTTATAAATGTGTAGATGGAGATCTCGCCTGCCCCCAGCCAACCTCCGAGGTGGTGAATTGTAATAGGAATTGGGATTTCCCCCCCCTCCGCCTCCTCCCTGGGGGCTGCCGGGGTTATGTCAGAGCCGGAGGGCACATGTTAGGGCTTTGATAAATGCACTTTAATGACATCTTTGAAAATATTGCCAATAGTGGCAGAGCAGTTTGTTAAGGCCGTGCGGGAGAGAGCAAATTTGAACCCGCAGCCCCCCCCGTCCCACCTATTTGTTGGTCTTATTTAATCCCCCCCTCCCGGCCCAAGCTATAAACCCGGCCTGGGGCTTCCCTTCCCCTTCTAGTCTATTATAAATTGTTCTATTTGCCGTGCAAACGCTTCTCCCCCTCCGGGCTCTATTCGCTCCCGTCTCTCTAATGATTAAACATGTCGCAATGAGATTAAGCTTTGTCAGCAATGTGTCCCCCCCCCCGAGGAAAAGAGCCCTGCTCGGGGCCATGGCAATGCGGGGATTTACGGCCGGGAGCACTTCCTTATCTGAATTTACTTCTCGCACCCGCATACACAACATGGAGAGGAGCCCGGTTGGGTGCAGGTAGCCGCGGGGGGGGGTGGCAAGTGGGATCCCCGTTAAGCCTCCGAGGAAAACTCCGGTGCTCTCCCGCCCTGCGCAGAGCGGGGAAGGAGGGGAAGGTCGGGCTCTTTTCGGGACAAGGAGGGACGGAGAAGGGTCCGTCCGGTGGGAACCCGACCGCAGTGCTCGGGCCCGAGTCGGGGCGGACCGAGGGCAGCGAAGGGAAGAGGTGACGGCAGAGGGATAGTGGGGACCGGGGCCATTCCCGGTCCTCTGGCGTACTCTGCCGTCGCAGCCGAGAAGTGTGCCCCACCGGGGCGGGGAGGAAGGGGATGGGGATGGTGGGAAGGTGTCTCCCCCCTCCCGGACCAGACGGGCGGAGCGCCGCAGCTCCCCCCGGCCCCACCGCGCACCCGGGATCGGGGACACCGCCGTCGCACCAACTTCTGCCTCCCCCCCCCCCACGTCGCAAGCCCCATCCCACCCGCGGCCCCGCGCTCCGGGGTCCCCGCGTTGCTCCGCCGCCGGTTCCCCTCCGCGGAGGGGCTCACCTGGTCTGGGGGGGACGGACCCTAAACGGGCGGGGGGGGGGCGCGGTGGCGGCTCCTCCGCGCCTCTCGCATTGTCTCCGCCGAGCGCAGGGCGGTCGCTCCTTCCTTCCTCCGGCTTTACACCGCCCGCTCTGTTTGCTTTCCTCCCCGCCGGGTGACGCCAGGCGCAGCACCGGCCATATGCTCGGCGGCAATAAATTGGTTATAAGCGCAAACACGCCGGTTCCTGGATGGCTCTTTTAAGCCTTGCCCCGGCCCCGCCGATGAGCCGGCCCCTCTTCCCCCGGGGGGCAGAACCCTCCCTCCACCTCCCCGGCCCCCAAGATGCGGAGAAACCGCTTTCTGCCTGCGCTGCCCAAATCCTTCCCCCTCTTCTCCTCCCCACCTCGGGGCAACCGCAACTTCCCCCGGCCGAGCCCGGGCTGCTCTTCAGCGAGCTCGGCCTCTATAAATCGCTCCGTAGCTAAGACGCTATAAACCCCAAATAGCCAGATGTGGCACGTTATTTATGTGTGAAAGCTCGTTTACATTAGATATGCTGATCCAAGCTCTGATAGCAGGGGTTTGCGGGAGATTAGAGCTGGGCTGCCGGGGACGGCTCCAGCTGCAGCCCCCCCCTCCTTCCCCTGCCCCTTTTCGGTTTGCTGGTTTTTTTTGATGGCAATTTATGTGTTTTTTTCTTAAAGGGGAGGCAAAGAGGTGATGGAGTTTGGGGGTGGAGTGGAGCGCTGCTGTCCGACTTCCTTGAAGCCAGCGATGGGAAGTGGTACCTGGATGCAAGAGGCGCCTGTGAAAGGTACGACCCTTCGAGGACAGAGGTGGGAGGAGGTTAGAGCTGGCCGAAGGGCTCCCTGGGCATCTCTGATCACCCGTTCCCATTCCATCGCATCGAGGTGAGCTCTATGGTCACTGCCCACCCTGAGGACCCATCACCTCACCCAAGGGCATCACTGGTGGCTGCTGGGGCTTGAGTGAAGGTCCCAGAGGCCCTTCCCCATCTCTCCTCATCTGGATTCCCGCCACCCCCTGCTGTGTTAAAAGCACTGGAGGGACCTTGGACTCCCCTGTGAAAGTCCCCAGGGCCCAGGACAGATATCTCTTGGCTGAATACCCCGGTGACAGGCAGCTCTACCAGAGCTGCCTGCAGATAAAGTGATTGATCCTTAGACCAATCAATAAAGAGCTTGTTCTGAGCAATTAATAACTTTGCCGGGTTTGTTTTGTTTGGATAAAGAATTGTCTTCATTGCTGAGAGGGAGTGAAGTTGAAGGGGAAATACCCCATTGCCCACATGAAAATACAAATGTAGTTGGCTCTTGGTTGACATAGCTGCGGCGTCTTCAGCTTTCTCAACGAGAGGTTCAGTCCGGAGGTCTGTGAGGGGACTTACATCTCCAGGTACAGCTGAATAAGCTTAGAAACCTGTATAGGAGGTGTGAGCCCATTGATGCATCGTGTGTGCGGGTCCCCCTGTGGCAAAGCTGGCTGCACCCCGTGTCCCACCACCCCCTCGGGCATTGGTCCTGCCTCCCCAGCACCCACACAGCACAGCAGGAGGAGGAAGAGGGTGGGAGAAAGGAAAAGGTGCCCCAGCTGGATTTGGGGCAGGTGAGGGAAGGTTAAAGGGAAGCAGATGGGATGGAAGGATGGATGGGAGCAGCGGGATGAGGAGATGGAGCTGGAGGTGGGGAGAAGAGGATAGTCCAGAGCTACAGGAGCAGCAAATGTGCCTTCAGGAGGATGATTGCAGCCTGGGCTGCAGACTGCTGCCCCTGCCCAGCCACTGACAGCCAACCTCTGGGCAAGGAACTGCTCTGAACTCCAGTGTGATGCTGGGTGACACGGGACCTGCTCCTGCTGGTGTTCAGTGCCAAAGTGATGCCTGATGGAGCAGAGGGGTTTGAGCATTTTATGTGCCCTGGCAAGAGCAAAAACTGCCTCTCCAGCACTATTGTGAACCATGCAGTTACTGTTTTATTAAGAAACCCATTTTGTGTTCATCACTGAAAGCAAACATTTTCTGGAGGCTTTTTTTGGCACCTGATGGGTATGCGAAAGGCAAACTGCCGGGTCCTGGGAAGGAGAGTGAAGAAGGCGACAAGGATTTCCACACCAAACCCATGTGGCTTCATTTTGCTCAATCTTGGGAATTAAATCCTTCTTGGTAGGTAAAAGCAGGCTGGGAGGTGTCATTGGAGGGATGTTCCACATGTAGGGGTGGTTTTTAGGTATCTGTCTGTAGGATCATTGGGAAATGATCAGGAAAGAAGGTGGAAGAGCAGAGGGCAGGATACCTTTCCTCCATGGGTTTGTTCTGTCTTCCTTAAATAGCCCCAATAATTGTAATGGTTTTGCTGGAGAATGTTGGACTATCCAACCATGAGGATCCATTGGGAAGCACTGCTGGATCCATTTCAGCTCCAGGGAGAATAAGTGGCATTGAGCTGGTGATGAGCTGCTGCTCAGCCCTGTCCCATGCTCTGGTGCCCTCCCATCTGCTCCTTGAGCAGCTCCATGGGACAGCAGTTTTCTACCCCTTCTCCTTCCCCTTTACCCCATACACTGCCCATCTTGAAGATGAGAACACCCTGCTCCTAAAACACCCTTGCACAGTCTCTTGGAGAGGTGGGTGTGAAAAGGGGCTCAGTCTGGACCCCAGTTTGGAGAGGTTGGGATGGGCTGCATCATCTTACAGGATGGTTGTTTCCAAGTTGAGTCCCAGCCTCAACCCCTCTCATGCAGCATCCTCCAGCTCCTCTTTGTGCCCTGGCTCTGGAAGGACTGTGAGTTATGAACCTCCGTGTGCCCCAGAGGAGGGGAAAGGGCTTTTCCCATTTCGAGGCTTGGTCAACTCCTCAGGCTCCTGGAGCTAGAGGAGGAGGTGGAATTACATGTCCTCCTCCGGTTCATTGCTCAAAGAGCGTGGTGACAGCTCCTGGTTACTGCTGGTGCTGATTTTGAGCCAGTTCGGACTGCCTTGGCCCTGCTGATAACCCAGTCTGACATTTCATGTGCACCATCCCTGGTCCTCCTGGGAAGCGATGTCTGGAGGTTGGTTGAACCTCCTGCAGGCCCATTGATGCCGTTTCTGAGGCAGCCCACATTGCTTTGGCCTGTTGGAGGCTGGTTCATGATGCATGAAGGGGAAGCTTTGGATATGGCCAAGAGGATCTGAAGACACATGGACTCCAGGGAGACCCCTTCTCAGGAGCTAAGCTTAAGGATGCAGTCTCTGGAGAGCATGGGCATCTATGCCAGGTAAGCCCAGACCCAGAACCTGTGCTGGTGACATGAGCTGGGGCAGACATGAGCTCAAGCATTTCCTGAGAGGTCCCTAAATCCTGGGACCATTCTCATCTTGCAAATCAAAGGAAAGCTCTAAGGATTGGTTCATTGCATTGGGATGCTCAAGGTTGATCGGGTAGGGTGAAAAAACCCAAGTTTTGCCTGTATGAAGGAATAAATTTCCACTTCTCATACACTTATTTCATAAATATGAAGGAATTTAAAATGGTCAGAGAGACCTTCTCCCCTGGAGAGGATGGGAGCTTGGGAAATATCCTTATACCATGTGCCCAGACATAACATGTTTCAGTGAAGAGCAGGAGCAGTTTCTGTGAAGCCTGTGCTAAGTTGTCCCTTGTTCCAGAGTGGTTTTATGATGGATAAAGAAAACAAACCCATTCACCACCAAAGCCTTCAACCACAGTCCCCAAAGAGCGCTGGGGACAGTGATGCAGGCAATTGGAGCGGGATGGGGGAACATGCCACATGCCACTTTAACAGCCCTCTTGCAGGCTGAGTTTGGTGACCGGTGTGTTTGAGGAGCCAGAAGACTATCTCTGCTGTGGCGTGTACACACCTGGGGCAGCAGATGGCCAGGGGCCGTCCTGCAGGTCTGAGCACACACTGCAATCTGGCGGCAGCAAAGCCTGCTCTTGTTCATGGCATCTCGGCTGGATGGGAGAGGGGTGGGGAAAGATGGAGCCTATGGAGAGGTAGATGTGAGCTCCCCTTTCACCCAGGTTTGATTTAGAGGTGTGCATCCATCCTCAGGTTAGGTAAAAGGCAGAAGCTGTTCCCTGTGAGGGTGCTGAGCGCTGGCACAGGGTGCCCAGAGAAGCTGTGGCTGCCCCATTGCTGTCAGTGTTGAAGTCCAGGTTGGACACAGGGCTTGGAGCAAGCTGCTCTATGGAAGGTGTCCCTGCCCATGGCAGGGTTGGAGCTGGAGGAGCTTTGAGGTCCATTCCAACCCAAAGCATTCCATGATTCTATGACTCTATGATCCGTTCTTCATTTTCTCATTTTATTGAATTTTATCCTGGAGGCTGTAATGGGGAGGATCTGTTGGTGGGAGCGTTGGTGGGAGCTGGTGGGGCACAGCGGTGATGGAAACGGTGCTCATAGCCCATACATGGGATGTGGGGAGTTTCCCAGTGTCTTCAGGTGAAGATCCATGTCCCTGGGGATGTGCAGGTCCCTGCCCCAAAAGAGGGAGAGAGAGTGTTCTCCTGATGACACAACGATGCTCACGCACAGGCTGAATTTCTCTTAACAAAGCCTGTCTACCCACTCTTTCTCCATATCTCACCTCAGTCTCTCTTTGTGCATCCAAGCTTTTGTATTATATTTGCCATCATGATGTTTCACTAAGAATTCCCACGGAAGTTGCTTTAGATGGATTTAGCTCCTGCCATGAAAGCCAGGTACCCATCTCTCCATACTAACCTGTCTCCCATTCACAGCAGGGGAAGACGAGTCTTCCCCAAGGAGAGTTTGTCCAGTTTTACTAATCCTGCAGATGAAACAGGCTCACTGGGACACGCGAGTAGGAGTGAAAGAGCCAAGACAGGTCTGAAAAACAGGAAAGCCAAGGGAAAGAGAGTGACATTGATGCCGTAAACCCCGTGAGCGACATGGGAACCAACTGGGAAGCCTCAGATAAGGAGCACGTTGTGGCGTATCGCGGGCGCCCCATCAATCACTCGTCCATCTCCAGGCACCCGTACCCCAGCACGGCAGGAACGATGGGAGCGTGGCTGCGGCATCACTGTCAATAGGGATCAGTGAGGCTGCTGGTGGGAATGCTGCTGACACGGGTTGTGGTGCTGGCTGGCATCAAAGGAGACATGGCTGGGAGATGGGGTGGCGGTGGGAGCTCTAGTGGCTTCCCAGGGAGGATTTGACCCAGTATCATCCCCATGATATCAGTGGAGATGGGATATACTGGCTATGGGGCTACTCTGGGAGATCCAGGAGCTGAAACAAAGTGCTCTAGCTCATTTTTCATCCATTTTCATCACTTTTCAGCTGAACTTGCCCATCACTAATGGCAGTACCCTACACAAAGCTTCAGTGACAATGGAAAGACCGATTACCAACACTCCTCGGTACTTCCGGTGTTCAGCACCACTGGTGTGCAGAAGTGAAATCCCATCTGGAGCAGGTCAACAGTGCCCTGTGCTCCAAGGACTTCCCTGGGAAAAATGTGACACATCCAAAGTGACAGCGTGATGGAGAACACTGAGGGCTGCTTGGAGGTGGGCTGGGAGGGGGTGGAGGTGGCATACAACTGCAGTGATAAGAGAGGCTGAGCCCTACCCCCAGTGGAACAGTGCAGCTTTTGTCAGAGCTGCCCCAATGGAGGGGATGGGCAAACCCTGTTCCCAATAGCTCTTCCTTAAAGCCCCACACTAACGCC
This sequence comes from Forpus xanthops, assembly GCA_032466535.1. Lineage (NCBI taxonomy): Eukaryota > Metazoa > Chordata > Aves > Psittaciformes > Psittacidae > Forpus > Forpus xanthops. The sequence continues at coordinate 3,804 of JASSUY010009137.1, read as the reverse complement.
TGTGCTCTTAGGGCCACAGTGGCAATTCCTGCAGGTAAAGGAGGATGTGAGGATGATTGGAAGAGGGTGCCAGGAGAAACTGTGGCTGCCCCATTCCTGGCAGTGTTCAAGGCCAGGTTGGACACAGGGCTTGGAGTAACCTGCTGTAGTGGAAGGTGTCCCTGCCTGTGGCAGGGGTTGGAGCTGGAGGAGCTCTAAGGTCACTTCCAACACAGACCGGGCTGGGGTTCTATCAACCTATGGTGATGATGATGATGACAACAGCTGTCCTTGCTGCTGAGGAAGTGTGAAAGGGAATGGGACATCAGTGTGTGGGGTGACAGGGTGATCTGGGGAAGGGAAGGGGAGCAGAAGGGTCTGTAAGTAGGGGGAAGCAGGAGATGGGGGCTCCAAACTCTATGAGACAGCCTCATCAGTTCACAGAATCAGGACCATCCTGAGAAGAGCACTCCTGGACCTTTCCCAGGGACAGCCTTCACCAGGTTTCCCTCATCAAGGCCCTCCCTGCATGTGGGGCACCACCAGGTGCCTGACGAGGCTGCCCACCCCTCCCTGGGGTACATAAACCCTACCATGGGGCTTACTCAGGCTTTGCTCTGTCCTTGGGCTCCTGGCAGATGCTGACACCCCAAAGCAAGGGAGCAGAAGGTGAGGTAAAGCTGGTGGGAGTGTTACACATTAACAGTGTCACCGACTGCTTTTCCTTCTGTCTCATAACTGTTCCTATTCCAGGGACCTTGGTGCGGCTGCTCTGGCTAATGTGTAATCCCAGATACTTGCTGCTCTCTCCCATGAAGATGTCCCAGTAGTTAGGGTGGCTCAGGGAGGGGGGGCTGTGCCTCTGGAGGTCGGTGGTATCCATTGGGACAGTGATGGTTGTGATCTGTATGGATAGCCATCTTCCTACTGCCCCTTCTTTGTGGGCTCAAAGGAGCCCTTGGGAGCTCTTGCACCAAACTTGGCTTACATTGCATCTGTTCTGCTCAAGCCTAAAAGCAGGACACTAGTGTTTCCCTGCCTGCTTGGCTGGGCTGCCTGCCCCATGGGGTCACATCCAGGGGGGAATTGCAAGCACGGAGCTGCAGGGGTTGTGATGAACTTGTGTTACTTCCTCTGAATGCTCAGGCTTCAGTTATTGGGTGGTTATGGATTGTATGCACATCGATACTAGTATCACTGCTGTAGGTATTGTTAATCATAGCCTTGTCATGGCAATAACTGAGACATACATTTGTTGGTCTTTCTCCTTGGTGTAACTCTGACTTTTCTTGCTATAGAGATGCCTTTATTGATTTGCCCCCTTTCTTTCCCCTAACACTTAAGCATCTGGGACTTCAAGCCCAGGACAAGGCCCTGGCTGGCAAGTTGTGACCGAGTGATAAGTTGTGAGGTGGCTCCCCCTGTTCTTTGAAGCAGGATGGGAAGGAGGAAGGGCCCATTTTGGTGGTTTTCTCCCTCCTTTTGTTTCTCTAAGTAGTTCTGTTGGATAATGATTCTCAAGGGTTTGATTACTTTTCCTCTTAGTACAACTAAGTAAACTCTTTTGCTTATGAGATAGTGCTCCATACCCCATTTACTCCAATAGTAGGTCACATTATGTATTAATCAGGATTGCTAAATGCTGTCTGTAAAGCAAAGTTTTTCATCAAAGGCAAAGACCTGAGTGAACAGCTGAGTCAAGTAATGACTATCGGGAGGGTTCTGCTCTTCAAAGGCACAGAGAAGTTGATTCTTTTTGAGATAAAAGCCTGATGTTTTAAAGAAATGATAACTAGAAGTAAACCAAAAAGGTTTCCTTATCTGAGGATGCGATTCACAGCACCAGCAGCAGCCTGGCTTCTTCCCCGCAGCTAACTGGAAGGTGCTCTGTGTTCTCTGGTTTGAGTGGGAGGCAAAGAGGAGCAAACCTGCTGTTGGGTCGAAATTGGGCGGATTGAGGACTTTGGTTTAGGGCTTCTTCAGAGACCTGGGTGCCTTTAAGATGCTCCTTGCTGGGTGTGGAGGTGCTGGCTGTTTGGCTTTGCTGGGATAGGAGCAAACTGGTTTCATTTCCAAGGGTTACCAAACCTGTCTGCTGCAACTCTTTGGAGGTCTAGGGAGGAAATTGGGAATTATGTCCTATTACTACTGCTAAGTGCAAAAGTAATTAGCAGGAAGGCCTTAAAGATGAGGGAACTGACTGGAAAGGGGGAAGGGAAACAGCCAGTGCTGCTCTGGGAGTTGTGCAAGAGCAGTTCTACTCCAGTCCTCTGAAAACCCGAGTGTGGAGCTGAGATACAGACAAGCTGATAAAGCTTTGGAGGTGTTCAGCCGCATGCTGAAAGCCTGACCCGTGCTGTAATCTGAGGGTATGTTAATAGGCTGTGATGTATGTAGAGACGCCTGTTCTTTTTCTCACTGTACCCAACCAATTTAGGATGCTTCTCCTATAACACTCAAATGTAGTGAAATGCAACCAAATGAGCTTCTTGGAGGGATTTTTTGTATTTTGCCTCTAATCTCTGGCTTTATTTAAATGTTATTGTTGCCGTTATTTTCTGAGGCTCTTTTCTCATGTTGAACATCTCCTCTTGAATAACTCCTCAGGCACTATAATTTCAGGATCAACAATGATGCTGACAATAGAGGGGAAAAATTACATTGTGAGGCACAGGAAAGTGAGTCCATATCCTCACCTTCATTCTGCTATTCCAAGAGCATCTCCATGTCCTTATTCCAAATTAATACACTGATCAAGTTCTGCTTAGGCTGCTTGTGCTCAGATGTTCACAAAAGGCAGAAGTACACGGGCACATTAAACAATTGGAAGCACTGTGAGCCTTGTGACCTCGGATAGGGAAGCACATGATTCCAAGTGTATAAAGCAGAGGCTCCCTGGGAGAAGGGATGCTTCAGGCAGTAGGAAAAAGATGGCTGGTGTTTCTAAAGCCCAGGGCTGAAACCCAGGCTCTTTGGTTCCCATTTCCCCGGCCATTCTTGCTGTAACTTCCAGGATGCTGGAGTTGCTGGGAGTGGGGGAAAATCTGTAGGCATTGGTGTAAATGTACTTGGAAGTGTCAGTTCCCTTTGTTATAAAGCTGGTCCAAGCTTAAATATGCTTCGGTACCACTTTACCCAGCGCATCCCTAGTGAAGATGTCCTGGGGGAATGTAGGTGCTTGTCTGGGGGTTTCTTCCCGCTCCTGCTGTCACCAAAGTCATGAACAGGATTAGGATCCTTATTCAAATATAAAAACTACCAAGGCAAACAGCTCCCAGTTCCCAAAACCTCAAGAAACCCAAGGGAAGGCACCACTTTCCTCTGCAGCCTCCTGTCAAAGCTTGCATTGTGTCCCTTGTGGCTGTCTGTAGGGCTCAGAGCAGCTACTGGAGAACAATTACCCAAATTGAACCCCCTCCCTCTTGCAATACTGGCACCTCAGGTAACCACACTCATAGCTCAGGGGCTATAGTCCTTGGGGAGCCAGGCTGCTTGCTTCCCACCCCATTCCTGCATTGCCAGGTAGGGAAAGGCTGAAAAAACCTAATCATAGAACAGTCAGGGTTGGAAAGGACCTTAAGCTCATCCAGTTCCAACGCCCCTGCCATGGGCAGGGGCACCTCCCACTAAACCATGGCACCCAAGGCTATGTCCAACCCGGCCTTGAACACTGCCAGGGATGGAGCATTCACAGCTTCCCTGAGCAACACACTGCAGTGCCTCAGCACCCTCACAGTAAAGAGCTTCCTCCTCAGATCCAATCTAAACTTCCCCTGTTTAAGTTTGAACCCATTACCCCTTGTCCTATCACTGCAGTCCCTCATG